>CAUYRH010029894.1:0-11242 GCA_963574655.1 Perodicticus potto
GCCTCACGCTGTCTCCCTGTGTCCCCAAGGGGAAGTTCCTGGGTAGATCCCACCTGCCAGAGATGCCTGAAGTCCTCTCTCCCCAGTCTCACCATGCCCAGCCGCAAGGAAGCTGTTACTCGGCTGCCATCTTGCTCCGCCTCCGCTGCTTTCTTTTGAGCCACCTGATTTATTATATCTCTGGTCTAAACCCAGAGCTTTTTTTCTACCTGCTAATTTAAAAAAAGTAGTTAATTCGTAAATGTCTTTTTTTCCCCAACCCTCTTCCCCCTCAATCTCTCTCTCTCTCTAACATACATAGTTAATTGCCTTGTAAACACCTGAACAGCTATCAAACTGCCTTTCTTGCTAGTAGAACCTTGATTTTGCTTGGGATAATAATTACCAAGACTCATCTCATGATTTAAAATCCCATTCTCCTTTGCCAACTACTGCATTTTCCAGTTTTCCTTGTACTGTTTGAGGTTCTAGGACTAGGTTATGGACAATGAAAGAAAGATCCTAAGGAGACTTACTAAAAAGTCTTTTCATATCAAAGTTGCACGACTGCTATTCTGCTCCTCTCTCTTTCCTCACCTTTGAATGTAGATGGGATGCCATAAACCACAAGCATCTTGCGGCCATAAACCACCATACCACGTGAAACCGAAAGGTAAAAGCAGCTCCTTTATCATTGAATATTCCATGGACAGTCTATCTTCAGAATTTTCATTACAATATTTAAGGTTTTTAAAAATGAAACTAATAATATTTACTGTTTACAAGAATATCTTAAGTGAAGCTGGCTTTTTAAAAACAATTATAAGTGGCAGGGAAAAATAAAATGAATACTAGTATAGTTTGGTGTTAACATAAAAATAGTTTGACCTCACAGAACCTCTAGATGGTCCTTGAGATCCATGTATTATTATATTTTGAAAACCACTGACTTAACACGCATGAAATGATGTCTGGCACATGATAAGCACTGTATTTGTTACTTATCCTTTTAGCATTATTATTTTTCAATTTTCAGAATATTAGTAGGTACACATTTTTGTACAGATTGAGTCAAAGCTAAAAGTGTGCCCTTCACCCCGATAGTGTGCACTGTACCCAATAGGTGGGAATTTACCCATCCCTCCTCCCTTTCCCCCTAGCTGGATTTCCATTGTGATTTACTTCCATATGTGCACCTAAATGTTGATCAGAAAGTTCCAACTTGGTATTGAGTACATGGGTTTTTTTCCTCTACTCTTCAAATGAAGTTTCTTATTCTTGGATAGAAAGAAGTAATATTCCATCCGTAGCCATATCCTTGTTTCTTCCTGCCTGACTTATCTTTTCCCATGTTTTCCCTTGTCAGCAAAATGTAATAATAATGGAAATAATGACTTACTTTTCAAAGGCTGTTGTGAGAATTAAATTAAATACTAATTATAAAGTGCTCATATGGTATCAGGGTCTAAATAGGCACCCAGAAAATTCATGGAGCCAACCAGGGGGGTCCAGGAATGGGCTATCTCATGGTGGCCAGTGGACACTAGACTGCAAAGGAGGGTGATGCCTGTGAAAATGGCCTCACTTTGCTGCTAGCTGAGAGCTCTGCTGCACTTCTGTTATGAACTGCTCCACTACAGCAAGAGGATGGAGGGAAAGGTTGAACAGGGCTTTTCTAATTAGTGCTGTTGCAGCGCCAATCAGTAGTTTTGCCTTCTTAGCCTTAGATAGGTGTTATATGTTGCTTTTCATATCTATCCAGATAATTATATAAAAAGACTTTTAAGGCTTCTTTCCTGTTCCTCATTTGACTTCCTGCAGCATTTCTTAGCTGAAAGTCCTTTCCAAATTCTGCTCTAATTGTTATTAGGCATCTGTTTACTGAGGAGGATGGATTTGCTTTAGGGCGTGGCATGGGAGATTTCAATTTGGTAAACTTGGGGAGTAATGAGAAATTAGATTAGCAATTAGCCTTGGATATATATTTTTAAGAGACCAGTGCAGAAATAAAAGCTGACATTTGAAAGTCACCTCATGATGCTGTACTAACTATCCTTCTTGGGTTAGGAACTAGAAAAAGGTGAACTGCACACAATCCCCATGAAAATGTCCTCCATTTACTACTTACTTGGAGCCCTGCTGCAGTTCTGTTATGAACTGCTCCACTATAGCAAAGGGATGAAGGAAAAGGTTGAACAGGGCTTTTCTAATTAGTGCTTGTTGCAGTGACAGTCAGCTGGCTGGCCTCGAAATTGGAAGAAGTCAGGTCAGGCATCAAAACTCACGCAAAAGCATTAAAGCAAAATTCTTCAACTCTTCTCTCTGCACTATCGTAGACCTGCAACTGGGTAACTCTTTGTAGTGCATGTTTGTTTTTCTGGTGCTTTTACAAGGCTTTGTAAAACCCCATTTTACTGTCCAACCAGTGTGAGAATTTCTCTGATGCTCTATCCTGGTTCCTAAAGGTCAAATGAAGTAAGATTCATTTTAGTCATTTCTTTAGGCCAGATAGGAAGCCCCTGATGTCTAATAGTGAAGGAGGCTTGTTACTTTTTAACAACTGGCCTTGAAGACCCAGGTGGTTCCCAGAAACCTCCTCCTTTGACTGTAAAGATGAGTCACTGAAATCTCTGTCATCAACCATGATATGGGGATGGTGCTAACAGAGATCACCGAATTCCCAGATATTCCCCATGTCACCATTTTGCTACTAGCTTTAGCCTCTTGACTTAACAAAATTTCCCTAGACCTGCTAACAGTTTCTGGATTAGAACTTCAAGAGAGCTAGTACCTTTCTGAGAAGTGTAAACTTGGCGGCTGGACCAAGAATTGGGTAGTAGAAAAAAGATGTAGAAGCAAAAATGGATCAAATATTCATTCTTGTATGACAAATGGATTCCATAATTTTGAGTTTTTATTATTTCATCCTTTTATTGTCAGTAAAACAGTCCAATTTAAACTATATTGCAGTTTTATCATTTATTTATAAACTTTAACCACATAAGAATATCTTTTTATAGAACTTGAACTTCATATTAGGAGCAGAAACTTGAACATCATATTAGGACTTGCTGAGAAGTCCTAATGGGCTTGCCAGAAGTCATATGAATAGATTCTTGGAGTAGAAAAAAATGTCTAGTTCTAAAAAAGCTGTTTGATTTTCAAAGCTGATCATAATCTTTCTTTGACTCTAAGTGTTAAGGCCTACTGCTCTTCTCATTATTTTAATGAGCTTTTGCTTATACTCTAGAGAATCTGGCTTTCTTTCCCATATAGAAATAAATAAAGATATAAAGAAGAGCAAAGAAAGATTAAGGCCTTAGTTCCTCGAGGGGGAAAAAACTCAACAGTGTAGAAAATCAAGGTGAGGGAATGGGAGAGGGAATGTTATAGGGGAATTATTTTCTGGTATTGTGATGCTGATCTCATCACAATATTCTACAGCTCTTACAAAGGTAAGAAGGCAATCATTACAGACTTTGCACACCAAGTGACCAAGCAATGACCTAGAACTTTAAATACCTACTATTAGTTCCAGCTCTGCCATTGAAGCGTGTACCCTAAGATATACTATTTCTCTTCCTCCATCTCTTCTTTTATAAAGTGAGCAGATTAAACTATAAGGTCAAAACTCCTTTTCTACTCTAATGTGTGACTTTAGAAGCTTTGTGATATAATGGAAATGACACACATTTTAGAATATAAGCAAACTTCCAGTTATATGCTGTGTGGCCCTAATCAAGTGAGCTCTCTCAGTTTCTTAATAGTAAAATGAAAAGCATAATGTATACTTTGCAGGGTAGTTGTACAAATGAAAGGTGATGCATGATAAAAATCGGGAAAAGTGTCCAGAATGTAGATGGTTTTAAATTAAAAAAAATAATTTTTACTCAATGATGCCATGACCTGGTCCTAAAGGGCCCTCCTCTGCAGGTGGAGGTCTTGTGCCTCATGGATATAGTTGATGGTAAAGCAGCCATATTCAGTTAAAGAGGTTTATTCTGAGCCAAATTTGAGGACCATGATTGTGAGCCACACCCAAGAAGCCTGGAGCAAGTGGACATTTTATACATTTTAGGGAGACAAGAATTGCAGATGAGGCCATAATTCAATACTTGGAAAACATACATTGGTTTGGGCATAAAAGATCTAGATGTTTGGGACATCTAGAAGTGGGGGCTTACAAGTAATATGTGGGTTTAAAGATTCTTTAACTGACAAATGGCTGAAAGAGTTAGGCTTTGTCTAAAAGACCAGGAGTCAGAGAAAAGGAATGCTTCAGATAGAAGGCCTGTTAAATAGAGACAAAGCAGGCGGGTCTTGCACGGCCTTAGGCCTGATAGTGAGTCCAAATGGACATGTCTAAGAAGGGGAGGAGGCATGGTGAGGCCTGTCCGATCTCCTTTCTCCTGGCTCACTCTTGACTAATAAGGAGGACCAGTCAGTGAGTCCCTTAGGGGGAGACTTAAAATTCACACTGTGTAGTTGGGAATTTATGTTACTGCCTAAGAGTAAAAGTGATGCAAAGCTCTTTTCTCTCTGTGTGAATGAAAGGGACCTCTGTCCCAGGACCTTTAGAAGGGCTATGAAGGTTACAGCCCCATTGTGCAATCACACCTCAACCCAACCTCTGTGGCCTGAGAACCACCCTAAGCCCTCTCACCACTGTTGAAAGTTCTGCGGGTGAAGGAAAACGTGTGGAGCATTGCTGGCTACTTCACTGACAGCCTGGAAATGCAAAGCCCTGTAAGCTTAGAAGGGTTTATTTCTGACATTCTTGAGCATCAGGCAGGACACTGAGGGATAGGGAGTAGGGAAAGGAAAGCTAAAGACATCCACTTTAGCTAACTGCTGATGTTTCAGCCGTGTTGGGAAGCCATCAGAAAATGGGCTACGTCTCTGCAGAACAAAACAAATACATCTATTTTTCAGATTTTCATCAACAACAAAATCTTTTCATTTACAGGAAAATAGATTACTCGACACCATGAAGATTTTACCTCAAGGAAGATATTTTTTAAAACCTTTTGTGCTTTATAAGGGCCAAAAAGTATTTTCCAGTTATAAAATTGGTAATGCATTCACACCCCCAGAGTGATGAATTTTTTTGTAACATTAATATTGAGCCTGGAACAAAATCCTGTCCTCTAGAGGTCACTAATGTACCAAATTAGAAGGCAATGGAGCTTCCAAAAAAAAAAAAAAATACTCTCCGAAGGGCTGGCTCTGCACCCTGCCCTTTAGAGGGAAAGAGAAAAGGAGGCCAAATGATCCTAACAGTTGCTCTCCAGCACAGCCCTAAAGAAGGAGGAAACTTTGTTTTGAATAAGACCTTTTAAAATTGACTTTTCTTGGTTTATTTTGGCTTTTCCCTGCATTGAGCTAGCTGGAAGAAATTTTGTCTCATAACAGTAAAATTCTTCTCACCAGGGTACCTTAATTTTGAAAGTGAAAGAAGAAATTTCTCTAAATAGGAGAAAGACTGGTATAGAAATAGGCTATTTTAACTTAAACTAAATGAGTGTTACTGTCAGTGTTACTTGGTGCTTTGGCCGAGGCAGAAGTCTGTCTATGCCTCCACTGTCCTCAAAGGCCATGGGTGCACCAGGCGTGGCCCTTTAACTATTAAATAATTTCTGCATTGCCTTATCAGGAAGATACCACCCCAAGTTCTTATGTCTCTGCAGCTGAACCAGAAACTACAAATAAAGGGATCACTTTGGTAGTCAAAGCAGTTTCCCTCGGGGAAACCATCAGCTAAGAGCCACGAAACTGGCAATTGGGTAGTCCTAACAGGGCTTCTCTTCTCTGGTCTGCCTTTTTAGTTATTCTGACGCTTTAATCTTGGGTGAAGTTAATTGCCTCTCTGGAAAAGAGCTAGCCTGAGAACAATGCTACGTGTTGGCAGCTGGATTGAACAAGGAAAGCAAACACCACAGTCTCAGAGTCCAGAACGTGTTCTGGCATAACCCGTTGCCTGTGGACTGCACTGCTCAAGGCGTGACCTGGGAGTAACCATCAGCAGCTCACAGCATTGTTCCTGCTGTTCTGGCTGCTCTCCTAACAGAGGAATTCCTATACTACCACTTTCCCAGGGTATGGACACTTGCCAGCTGCTGGCCCCTAAGGAGATCGCCTCTCCCCTCTTCCTTCCCACATTCCTTCCTGAGCATTCCTCAGCCCAAGGTGTGGTCAATCCTCAGAAGATCTGCTGGGATTGATTGACAAGAAAACAAAACTTCCCTCTAGATAAGAAAGATCATAGTACTATAGGAACTCTGTTAGCTTCTGGGTGGAGCTTCCCTGCTCACTCTTTCTCTCTTTCTTCTCTTTGAACTGCTGACTGTGTCGTTTCTTATCATCTCTTTAGGATAGGAGGGGTAGTCAATCTTCAAACAATGAGTTTTGTTTGGGTCACTCCTTTTATGGCTAATTCACGAGGAAGGAAAACACCTTATTCTAGAGAATTTGTGGTAGTCTTTCTCAGAGTTCTTAGACATTTTTCTTTAATGCTAAGAAAAAGTAGAGGCGAATTTTCACTTCTCAATTGTTTCTTTTAGTTGGGTCTCTTTGAAAGTTGCTGGTCCTGCTGAGACGTGGGAGTTCAGGAAAGGATGGCACTTGTCATTTATTCTGAATAGTCCTACAATATGGATAATACCCTAGGGGTGTGGTGGAGCGTGTGCAATGTGTTAGCTTAGCTGAGTTGAGAATTACGTCCCTGGCCTCTTGTGGGGCAGACAGAAAGCTTTCATGGGACTCTGTTTGGTTACTTGTTGTGTGACTGTAAGGAAGTTTCTCTTTTGTCTCAATTTTCCTATTTGTAAAGTGACAAGGGTGGACGTAATCTTCTCTGAGGACCATTTTGAAGCTTATACCTACTCTGAAAAATTAAGGCTGCTTAATCCAGGGCCACATGCACCTTAGCAAGTATATTGGCCTCTTCAGTCTACCCTAACAACACCACAAAAACTGAGTGGCTGTCAAACAACCGAAAATTGTTTTTTCACAATTCTAGATGCCAGAAGTCTGAAATCAAAGATATCAGTGGGGCTAAGGTCTTCCGATGATGCCGGGAAAGTCCCTCCCAGCTTCTACCTTTTGGTGTTTTGGGGTTCCGGGCATCCCTTGTCGTATAACCATCTTCTCCCTGTGTGTCTTCACATGGTCTTCTCTCTCTGTGTGTCTCTTTGCGTCTGAATCTCCACTTTTTATAAGGCACAGTCTCATTGGATAGGGCCCAACTGATGATTTCCTTTTAATTTGGTTACTTCTGCAAAGACTCTATTTCCAAATAAGGGCACATTCTGAAGTACTAGAATTAGGACAGCAATATAGCTTTCATATCCATTATCAACGGATAACATTAAGCAAATAGCAAATCTCTTGGTGCTTTGACCTGTGGTGCATTTTCCATGTTGCTCTGTGTCCTGAGAGGCAGGCCTATATAGATCAGACCAAGGCATTCCCTTGACCTCTGGCTTTCAGTTGGGTCTAGCAATGGCAGGAGATAAGGAGGAGTAGAGAGGGATGAAATAGGGCATGGGGGGGGGCGTATTTATTCCCGGAGAGGTCTCCCCACCAAGGATAGAAGTATCACTCTAGGCCAACTGTGTCTCATAAAGAGACCTTATCTACACAGATTTCTTCACTTCTGGGGGACCTTTAAAAACTTCTTCAAAACCTTATGTTTAAAGTTAGTAATTCTCTACACCCTCCCCCTCCTCCCCTTTCCCTATAGGAACGTAGGGAACATTTAAAAAATGTTCTTTTTTAAAAAACTCTATTCATATTATCCAGTTTGAGCAGACCATTTATTTTCCCTAAGGATCCTGACTTTCTCCATTCTTAATGACTGAATTATTTTTCTAGAAGCTCAAGGTGTTAATACAGCCCAGAGGAGTCTTGGCAGGGACAAGTTGTCTTGTGATCTGGTGAAACCTGGCAGGCCTTGGGTCACCCCTAGTCCAGGAGACATCCAAAAGTCCAGGTCTTTTATAAATCCAAACTAGTGAGGCAAATACTCAGTCTTGGCGAATGCCTGGATGAGGTAGGGTCTGACAGATGAGGTTTAGTACACTGGCACAGAACTTCCCCAGGTGGTTTCACACCCCTGAGGCAAACTGTTTTTTACCCAGCAAGTGAAAACTATCAAGCTTACTTGGACAGTCTCTGTCTTGTCTTCTGGGGAGACTTCACTGAATTTTCTCACCCAGTATTCAGATCTCTTTCAATAATGCAAAATCTTTCTTTTCAAATTTGTTAGGTATTTTATAATTTCAAAGTCAGTTTTAGGGGACCTTAATCCTTTCTTATAGAAGTGCTAGGGAAAGAATGTCTGCCTCAGATATTCCACTGGGTGCTCCATTTGCTATTCCCTTTTCCAAATGGAAAAAATGGGAGCAGGTGGATAGATGATACTGATGACAATCTTTAGAATGACATATTCTTACACTATCCTGTGAAGTGGATATGATTATCCAATTTAACCAAATCAGGAGACTGAATTTTTAAGCAGTGCATTGAACTGCCCTGTTTACTTAGCTAGTCAATTTATAAGTTCGTAAGGACTGTACTCAAACCCAGGTTTTCAAATTCAGTTATTTGCTTCTAAAAAGGTGTATTTGTTTTTATTATGATGTTCATCAGCCTTTAAAAATGGACATCTGTACAATGTGATCCTGAACTAGGCCTTTCCTCTCTCCCACTGCCCAAGCTAATAAGGACTATCCCCTAAGCAGTCTAAAGATTGCTCGAGTGGAAGGGACAGAGATACGAAAACAAGAACATTGCAGAGCTGTTAAATACCCACTCTTAGACTCATTTTTCTATACCTGAGTTCTAGGGTTCCTTCAAATATTATCTGCCATACTTTAAGTCAGTCTGCTTTTTTATTGGCTTCTCTTCAATGGATTTCAATCTTCCCTATTCCCTTCTGGCCACTCCGTGTCTGTTGTGTTCCCTTTGATTTGGGCTGGGGGTAAAATCTACAGCCACATCAATTATACATTGGCTTAGCTGATTGATCTCTGCTGTGGCCGTGAAAATGGACATTGAAATTTAAGGGTGAGAAGTACACCATGTACATGAAATGTCTCTTAAAATGAACAAGGAAGTGAGAAATATTGTTAGAAAACAAAGAAACACCCTGAGTTGAATAACTGTGGCTTAGGCTTCTAGTTGTATTTGCAACATTCTGACTTGGTTTGCATTAAATTTCTTATTACCTCTTTTAAGGAAAAAACAAACTTTCATTAAAAAGTAGAAAGGTCTTCTTGAATATCAGATAGCTCCTTCCAAATCACATTTGGCTTACTCCAGTGTGAAGGGATAAGAAATATTTGAATTCTGTTTTCGTTAAAGCACACCTGGGATTAAGTAAGGAATGGAAAACGTCCTACTAAATGCATTTGAACTGTTTTGGAGCTCAAACATTTGGAGAGGCACTTACTATATTTGAGAATAACTAAGTTGGTTTCAATTTTACTCTGGACATTTTCTAAGCACCTTGTTACCATCCTGTTTTTATCATTCTTGTCATAAAGGCAGCAGGTTTTTGTTTTCTAAAGATGGAAGTGATATAAAGGAGAAAAAGAATCCACTAGAGAGGATAAGAATAACCAGCCTCTCAAACCCTTATTTCTGGTTCCCTTTCAGAGTCAAAAGAGAGGAGCAATATAAACTTGCGTCCATGATCAGGAAAAAGGCAGTATGAATGGACTTGGGCTGTGTACCAGGCAGATTTATTTGTGTTTAGTCATTGTCTTACTCTTGCCAGATTTATTTTCCTGAAAGCCACTTTCATTAATTTGCATTCCTGTTTAAGCACTTAGCCTGGCTTCTCATTGTCCACTGAGTCAAGCCTAAGTCTCTCTCTCTGGATTTCACAACTGTCCAGAAGAGAATTCAACTTGGTTTCATGCTGCTGCATGAAGGATGGAGTCACCAGAAAAGCCCAGACTTCCCAGATGATGAGCGAGGTCATCCTGGAAAGGGTCAGGCTTCCTTACCTGATGAGTTCACAAAGGCAGAAGAGCTGCTTGTAGACACAGTTCCAGGCGGAGGAGGATCCTGGAACCTCATGCAGGTTACTGAGGCAGGGACTGAAGCCCAGCTTCTTGATCTCAGTAAAAATATGTGTACTTAAGTACTGGGCCATGGCAAAAACCCTGTTATTCATGCTGAAGCATAAAGGCCAGAGAACAAGTAATGGTAAGACTTGGTATGCAATCTTTAAAGCTACTGCACAAATGCTCCTATGTATGAAATGGGAATAGTTCTAAAAGCAGAGGTGTCCTACAGCTCATGGTGAGACAGGGTTCCAGAGCTGGTAATCTGGAGACAGGTGTAGACCTTTCTCCTGTTAAAAGGCTCATTTTAAGTATAATATCTTTCCTTGGGCATATATGGTTTCAGGAGCACTGCATTTGCATAAAAGGCCAATATGATATCTGGTGCATGTGGCTTTCTCCAGCAGTAGGGTGGGGAGAGTGGGTGATTATAAATACAATACGAGCTGCCACTCTAAATGTCTTAAACTCAATTTCCATGAATTTATGTCTGAGTCTTAGTTTTGGAGGAAGCTGCAAACAAAAACTAGGAGACTTGTTCTCTTGGAGAATAAAAATTAGCACTATTTTGGGATTAACACACAGAATAATACAAAATTCAGAGGTTTTCTTAACTCCACTACCACACCATCAAATCTTTGCTGCATTCAGGGGCTTTTTAGAAAAAACACTGTAGTTTCTTTTATTTTTTTTAAGCAGAAATTGCATCTAGAGAAGAGACAAGTAATTTAATGTAACCGTAATATCTAGTAAGATGCATTGTCAGTGTACATATTCCTCTCTGCTGCTTATTTCATTTTTTCTTCTAACTTTAAAATCACTAGGTGATTTATAAGATGCAGATATATTATTTTTTAGTTACTTCTTTGAAGTATCATTTTTTTTTTTTGATAAATAGTTCACTGAGTGAACCAAAGGCTTTATTTTTTAAAAACACATAAACACCAAAGTACTGTGTGGTGTCCATAGTCATTGCAAAAAACTAATCACTGGAATTTTCAAAATGAATAACATAAATCAATGGTTATGACTAGTATTTTCAACCAATATACAGATTTTCCTTCAAGGTTTAAATTTTATTCCTACATAACAGTATTCACATGAGTTCCCTGTGCCAATTTATTATCAAAACCAGGAGTTTCAAAAGTCAAGCCCAGCTTTGTCTTGATTTCAAAGACGACACAGCAGCCAGC
>CAUYRH010029895.1:0-20277 GCA_963574655.1 Perodicticus potto
TAGTAAATGAAAAAATATCATGAATGTTATATTAATCAGGTTGATGAAAATATCTCCAATTGTATGTGAAGCCCACACACTGTACTCCTTGACTGAATTATTGTACACAGCTATGACTCAATAAAAAAAAAAAAAAAAGAAGAAGCAATTCTGACTCAGCCTCACCTTGTGAGTGTGCCACCTCTGTGCTTCTGTGGATTCTATTCTCCATCCCTGCAGCACACCTCCAATGCAGGTTCCAACTCAGGCATAGCATTTGCTTGTGAGGCCTGTGTTTCCATCCAAGATCTGCTCTGCAAGTGGCTGCCACCAGAGTAGAGGCCCTGGATCCCTCTGGTTGCTAAGAGAGGGGCGAAGTGTCCCTCCAAATTATTCCCAAGTTGTAAGCCCTATTGTTGCTGACACTGCCACTGTTGCAGTGTGCCACAGGAAAATGCTTCACCCTCTTCTGTATGGCTCCCTGGCTTCACAGTCCCCACTCCACACCTATGCCACAGAACCAGCACAGACCTGAAGCAGCTGAAGCCCCATTCACACCTGTTCAGAAAATACCTAAAATCCTGGACTCCAGGTGGGCAGCCTTCCAGACTTTGGAGAGAGAGTGAAGTGGAATTCTGGGATTTCAGGATTCTGAGTAGCGTTTATTGTCATTTTTATGCCTGCTGAGAGAGTACCACTCCCCAGTAGTGTGTAGTCTCTGGGGAAGGAGTTTGGGAATTTACATTTTTTCTTTCATGGGATAAAATAGGAAGAAATCTGAACTCCTTGGGATTGTTTCTATAAAGTGTAATGAGAAGCATTCTCATGTGGTAGGGTACTCCTGTGAGCTTGGTGATGGATTTTCTACCTATTATTTGTTTCCTTGGGGTCCCAGTTCACCTAAGCAGGGCAGATGTGCTCTCTTCAACCTTCTCTCTTGGCTGAGCTCTAAACTATCAGCTTACCTGCTAAATTTGTGTCCTTTAACTCCCCTTCTTAATGGGACACTCTGTGGAAAGCTGGATCCTTTCAGCCGTATTGCCTATTCCCCCTTTTATTTTTATCATAATTATTTTAAGGTTCATTTTTATTCTAACACAAATATGCAATTCATACCTTTGGATTGTTGAAAATTATTGTGTGAGTATAGCACATTACATGTATAAAATCATGTGTAAATCCCATTATTACTCCTGAAGATATTCCCTTCTAATCTAAGATTTTAAAAAGATTTTACCAAAAAGATATGTTGCCTTTGTCAAAACACTTTTCTCTGTCTGATGAGGTCACCATGTGGTTTTTATTATTGATTCTGTTAATGTAATTTATTTTTTGTGTTTTTTTATTACATCATATATACATAGATCATGAATACATTTATGCCTTTCTGGGATTCAATGTGTTGATTACTTCTACAAATTGGAGTGCTTACATCCTACTAATTAACATAGTTTCACCTCATTTATTAATCACAATGTTAAACCATGTGTTTTCAATACTTGATAGGTAAGACTTGTACCATAATAAAGTGTTTCATAGGTAAGATCAAAGAGGTGATTACCCATATTGAGATAAAGTAGCAATCCTGGTAATAAATACCATTTGGGGAACATGTATAAAATATTTTGTATGCTTCCAGACTTTTCCTGCATCTATTAAGTATATCTCTTATAGATTTGGCCCTGAATTTTCCCCTTTGACCCAAGAATACACAATAGTTAGGCAGCATCTCTGGCTAAGAGGGTAGAGCGCTGGTGCCATATACTGAGGGTGATGTGCTCAAGTCCAGACCTGGCCAATCTGCAACAAATACATAGCCAGGTGTTGTGGCAGGCAACTGTAGTCTCTTCTACTTGGTTGGCTGCAGCAAGAGAATCACCTAAGGCCAGGAGTTGGAGGAGTCTGTAAGCTGTGTGACCACATGACAGTTTGCCATGGGCAATATAGTGAGACTCAGTCTCTACCAAAAAAAAAAAAAAAAAAAAGTACGTTGGTACCATCATAGCTCAAGGCAATGAGAGCTGCTAACCACAAATGATCCTTTTGAGGTTATGCTTCTCAGCAGCAGCTAATACTGGCCACTGCCACCACTGTTGGGGAAGTATTGTACTTATTTCTTAGACAAGTGGGGTCTTACTACATTGCTCCATCTTATCTGAATCCCCTTGCTTCCAGTGATCTTTCTGCCTCAATCTCTGAAATTGCCTGGAGTACAGGCGTGAACTATGGTGCTCATCCATGCTTATGTTTGGTGAAGGTTTTTCTCAATAATATTAATAGATAACAGCCCAAATATTAAAAAATAACAACTCTATGCAGATATAATTTACACAATCAGCAATTCACTCATTTCAATTGTAGAGGTCATGACTACACATTCAGGGATTACTTGTATAGTTTGTTTGTTTGTTACAAGACAAATTCCCTTAAAATGTAGAGGTAAGAGATAGTGGACTGAAGGAATGAATGAAAGAAAATAATGGAGAGTGCAAGCCAGTGAGAGAGAGAATTGAATGAAGGAAGGATAAAGCGAGGGAGGGGCAAAAGGAGGGAGGGACAAAGTGAAACAAAGAAATAGAAAATGACCAAACTTGGTGGCTCACACCTATGATTGAAGCTCTCTGGTATGCTGAGAAGAGTGGAGTTCTTAACTGAGGGGGTGCTGAGAATAGACTAAGCAATTGTCAGACTCTGTATCTACTATAAAGTAAAAAATCATCTAAACATTCTGACACACACCAGTAATACTTACCAAATGGGAGTCTCATTCAGGAGGATGGCCTAAATCCTAGAGTCTGAGGTTGCTAATATCTAGAAGATGAAAAACTAGTCTTGGACACATACAGAAACCGTACCTCAAAAATACCCATAAACACACACATGAACACACAAACCAACAAACCAACAAACAGAGATTTTCATCATCTAAAAAGTCCAGAATTATCTAGATGGTTCATGCAAAGTATACAGGCATAAGACCTGTGAATCTTTGACCAAATTGAGATTGTAGCCAGGCCCAGTAAATCTGTAAACTTCTCTCAAATGGATGTTTTGGGGTAGGTGTCAAACAGGTCCTTGAAATAGTCTCCCACGGGTATTGCCTGTGGCTCACTGGCACGGACCCCATACAATAAGGGTTTGGGGTTTGTAACTTACTGCAGGCAAACTGGAAGAAAAAATAGCAGGGTGTTGTGGTGGGATCCTGCAGTCACAGCTACTCAGAAGCCTGAGTCAAAAGAATTGCCTAAGTTCAGGAGTAGTAGCTTGTTGTGAGTTGTGATGGCATGCGACTCTACCAATTCTCTGAAACCTGAGACATTGTCTTTAGGTGAAAAGCACATCAAGTAAACCTGTAAATGGTTTCATTTTGTGAAAGCAATTTTAAAGTCTTTTGTGGGTTAGAAAGGAAAAAATCCTGGATAGAACTCTATATGTGGATTAGAACCTAATCATGTAAAGGTGATTTAGGGTGGAGCTTCATGGAGACAGATCTGCAAATAGATACTGTATATCTCAGGATTTTCCAGGCTACTCCCTTAAGATGATTAACTGCCTCCAAATGGTTTTTTAAAGGGTCAAGCATTTAAACCACTTATTTCCCCAAAATCTTGTTTTGTGCTTTTATTTTTGATTGCTTAGCATTAGAATTACTTTAGTGAAATAGTTATCAGTTCAATCTTACCCCATTAGGATAGCTTTACATGATGTTAATAAAGTAGGTATCATTTAATCTGACATCCATAGACCCATAAGTACCAGGCAGTAAAAGGTCTGGGGCCAGGTTTAAGTTATATATTTATTGATTAAGTTAGGTGCCTATATAAGCGTTGGTGTAAGAAGTAAACTTGCTGTTTGCCTAAGTGAGCTTTCACCTTCTTAATCTCCAAAGTTTCATCCAGCCTCAACTTCTGTGGAACTGCCCATGCAAGAAACATTCACACAACAACTGTCTCAAAGAGAAACAAACAAAAAAAAACAGCATCCTAAATCAGTGACTCCATAAAATTATGGCAGCTGTGATACAAATTTAGTCACATTGTTGTAAAAAATGTCAACTGTTGGGTCAGCCTAGTGCCGGGAATCTCAACCATCAATGCAATGAATAAAGCACAAATGGAAGATCACTTCATTGTCTGTGGATGGAGGGCTAAGAAATGCCCTGGTCAAATCCTTAAGGGATGACAGGTGAAGTTAGCAGAAAAGGTCACTTGTATCTTTGACCAGAAGCCTGGATCCCAGGACATTAAAGGTTGAAGTCACTACATTATTACCATGTATGACATCACAATGGGTGTTGCCCTGGTTTACCATGTTATGCTTAAACTTTTTCCTGCTAAGCATGTGGAGTGGCTATGCGGGTTTGTCGTTGGGTTCAAACTTAGAAAATAGTGGGGTTCTGTTCTCCACACTCAATTTCTGCTTCCAAATTTTGTTTTTATATCTGGCCAAAGGATTCAATAACCCTTCCTTTCCTTTCACATAATGGATTTGTACGCAAGTGGAAGAGTATGGTTTATACCTAATGCTGTCCTGGGATGTTACATACAAAGTACCCAAGCCCACAGATCAGACAGTTGTTTCACAGACCTGCCAGGTACATTACATAATCCTCAATTCTACTTTTCATGTGATTTTTTTCTTTATTTAAAATAGGCTTGTTTCAGAAGGTAGGTGTCCTACAGAAGGTCCTCTCCTGAATCCTTGTTAGGCAATATGTCCAGTACTGCTCTCTACACTTGCATTTATTTTATTTCATGGGAAATATAGGTATTTCTTCAAAGTTCCAACTTTCCGGACGTGCAGTCCAGGGGCTTCCATACTTCTTGATTCCTGGACACATAAGAATTAGAAGAGTTATTTTGGACCACATGTTTAATACACAATCAATAACAAAAACTGATACGCAAAAAAAACATGGACATAACTGTTGTGATATATTCCACCGTGGATAGGCAAATCAGTCCTGTCAAAATGAATATGTGTCACTGGGCCTGAGGATTGGCCACCTGTCAAAGACCCTGATAATGTCATTGTTTAAGTAGAACTCAATGACTTTTCCCAGACATGAATACAATATGTGGTTCCTCTGGGAGGACAAAGTGGGATGATCCCCTGAGCTGAGGGTTTGAAGACAAGGCTGAACAACAACAAGATGTCCAAAGTCCCAATCACACACCCAATTTTTACTCAAATAGAAAAGATTGTCAAACTTTGTGGCCCTTGATTTTAATTCCAGATACTCCAGAGGATGAGGCAGCAGGATCCCTTCAACCCAAGAGTTGGATGTTACTGTGTGCTAGGCTGATGCCATGACACTGTAGCCTGGACACCATAATGACAGTCTCTCTCATGAAAAATAATGAAAAAAAAAAAAAAGAAAGAAAGGAAAGAAGGGAGGATGGAAGGGAGGGAGTGATGGAGATAGGGATGGAGGGAGAGAGAAAGAGAGAAAGAGAGAGAGAGATCAAATTTGCTAGGGAGAGTTTCTAAGAACCATGGGATGAGGAAAGGCCATTAGGTAGATGGAATATGGGCGTTCATAAAGCAGGAAATTTATTGTGGCCCCTGGGCAGGAGGACAATGATTCAGCACAAGCACATGTGGGATTGCTTTCTTAGTATATTGCCAGTCTGTTTGATAGGTAGGTGTTCTCCATTGAGGTCTGGCCTGGGATTTGGACTGATTAGGGCAAGTGAATATTGGCCCAGATTGAAGGAGTTCAACAGAACAGGTGGAGTGTATCCTCTATATAGTGTGCATAGGAAAAGCCTGATTTGAGTCAAGAATTCATTCTGTGTGCAGTTTCCAGAAACTACAAGAATCTAGGACATGAAATGGTCAGAGTTAGGTAAACTTGAAATTGTTGATTAGTAGATAGTGAAGGAAAACAATTCCACTTTTCTCTAGTTGACATCTAATCCTGGTGAAAAATTTCAACTGTAGATCCATGGTCAAAAATAAAAATGAGGGGTAAGTTCCCAAACAATGGTTTTCTCCTTTTATGTATTGAGACAGAGTCTCATTTTATTGCCCTCAGTAGAGTTCCCTGGTGTCATATTTCACAGCAAATTTCAATTGTTGTCATCAAGCAAACCTATGCCCTTTAGCAGGAACTCTAGGCTCCTGCATCACATCTGGGAATTTTTTATTCTTCAGAGATGGGAAACTCACTAGTGCCCAGGATGGTCTCCAATTCAAAAACTCAGAGAATCCAACTCACATTGCCTCCCAACATGCCAAGATGACAGGCATGAAGCACCACCACTGGCCACCAACTATAGTTGGAAAAATATCCCAAATTCAAGGTCTGGAATGGTGGCTCACTCCTGTAATGCTGAAATTTGAGATTGCGATTACCTAGGATGATGTCAGGGCACTATCCCCAGGGGGAAGTTGTCAGACTCTGTCTCAAGGAAAAAGAAAATGACAACTTTTGTAGGATGGAACAATGTTCCTTCTATGTCAGTTCATGGTAACCTGTGTGTAGGCAGGGAAATAGGTTGGACTATCTCTCAAGTACTATCACATGATGCGTACTTCTTCTACTGTAAGACTTTTGATCGCCTGAAGTTTTGGAAAAATTCTTCAAGTAGCTTCATTGAAATAAGTAATTCACACTTTGACAGTATACAATTCTGTGTTTCTTAGTATAGCCACACAATTGTACAGCCCTCATCACAATCTATCTTTAGAACTTTATCTTCCCCCTCCTCACAAAGAATGTCAATACCTACTAGCAGTCATGTTCACTTCTGGCAGTTGAGGTTTTAATAGAAGAGCAGTTAAACCTTGGTCATATTGAACCCTCTAATAGCCCTTGGAAAACCCCAAATTTTGATAGTAAGCGGAAATCAGGAATATGAAGGAAGTTGCACGATCTCCATGCTGTTAACACTACTATGGGAATTAGGAGAGTGTTGCAGCTTGGATTACTGTCCTCTTTTCCTATACCTGATTCTTTGCCTGCATATGTAATCGATCTTAAATTCTTTTTTTTTTTTACTATTCATTTTGTACCCCAGGATTACCAGCATTTTTCTTTTAGCTTCCCATTTGTTAATTTTCAACAGCCTATGCATCATTTTCAGTGCCATGTTTTGCCTCAGGGAATGGCTAACAGTCCCAATCTTTGTCAGATATTTGTAGCTCAGGATGCTTCCCCCTCCAACATCAGTATCCATAGATTTACTGTATTCATTACAGGGATGACATTCTTTTACCTCATCCTTTCTGAGACGATTTAGATAAAATACTGAGTCATTTAATTAGCCATTTCACTCAGCACATTTTGGATGTACCTCCTGAAAAATTCAAGAGACTTATCCTTTGGATTACATGGGCATGAAAGTTTTCCAAATTACTGTGCTGCCTCAACACCTTGTGTTGGATACCTCCCATTTTAAGACTTGGAATGATTTACAAAAACTTTTAGGTGACATTAAGTGACTATGCCCGTCAGTCCATATCACAAATCATGAATTACTTTCTTTATTTGATATTTTATGGGAATAAATTTCTCCAACTTTTCCCCATTCTCTCACCTTTTCAGAATGTGCCACTTTAACGCTGATGGAACGGGCACTAAAATATGCTAAGTTTACTCAAATAGATTGTGCTTCTCTTTTAACATTTTTTAGCTTTGGAGACTTTTTCATTTCCCTTTTTCATTTCATTTCTGTTTTCTTTTAGCAGAAATACTTCATTAAATGGGTGCATTTGCCATATTCTTGACAGCATACACCGTGCACATATTTTGAATTAGTAGCTCAACTTATCACAGCTGCCCACACACATGTGTGACTACAGTGTGGGATTGAGCCTCATTTTATTATAGTTCTTAACACTGCAGCAAAAATCAGTCAATTATGGAAAGTTAATACTGCCTGGCAACTTGCTTTTGCCAGTTTTACAGGTCAGATTACTTATCATTACACTGGATCTAATTTTCTTTCATTTTTACACAGCACCCTTTGATTTTTCCTCGTCTTCATTCTGCTGTCCCTCTTCCTCATGCAAATCTTCCCTTTACTGATGGTTCCTCTTCTGGCTATGCTGCATTAGTTTTAAATGGTCAAACTTTTAAATGTCATACTTCTCTTTCTTCTGCCCAAAGAGTTGAATTAGTTGAAGCACACCTAGCTTTTCAAAAATCTCCCTGTCCTTTAAATCTTTATACAGATAGTAAATGGGTTTTTCACTGTTTGCACATTTTTGAGAAGGCCAATATTGGCCCTTTATTGGATTCAGCTCTTCAAGTACTTTTGTTACAAATTCAGCAAACTTCATGTGCCAAGACTGCTTTCATTATGTTGGTCCCCTTCATGGTCTTATGGTTTTGCCTGGGTTGGCTGAAGGCAATGCCCTAGCTGATCTCTGTTGTGTGAGTTTGGTTATGTTGTCTATGACTTATAAGGCCCAAGCTTCTGATGCCATTCATCTTGTACATGCACATACCCTGCATCTTCAGTTTGGTATTTCATGAAACAGCCTGACAGATTGTGAAGCAATGTTGTTATTGCTTACTTCATCTTCTGGCACCCCATTATGGCGCTAATCCTCGAGGCATTTTGCCTGGGCAGTTGTGGCAAATGGATGTCACACATTTTTCTCCTTTTGGTAAACTTGCTTATGTGCTATGTGGATACTTATTTTAGGTTTCTCATGGCTTCTGTCCATTCTGGGAATGCTATCAAGGATGTTAAAGCATACCTTTTGCACTGTTTTTCTGTATTTGGAGTTCATAAAGATATCCAAACTGATAGCAACCCTGGCTATACATCCAAAGCCCTTGCTTCTTTTATGGCACAGTTTTCTATTCATCATTCTTTTGGCATTCCTTACATGTATGAGCATGAGCCCATTCCACAATGCCTTCACCCATATGCTCAGGGTCAATGCATTGTGGAATGGGCTGAAGCATGACTAAAGCCTCAACTGGAAAAAAAAAAACCAGGGAGAATTATACCTACTGACACCTCAGAATTATCTTTCTCATTCCCGTCATGTCCTTCATTTTCTTTCATTAGAAAAGGAATGCCAGTCGGCAGCAAATTGCTTTTGGCATCCCCATCCTGGCTCCTTGCCCCTTAGTTAAGTAGAAGTATCCCCTTACAGGACAGTGGTTTGGCCCCTAGCTGGTATGCATTTGGAGATGAGTTCATGTTTGTGTTTTTCCAGGGACCTCGTGTGGACCGTGCTGGCTTCCGGAGAGGGTCATCAAGGTGGCAGAGTTTCCTTTGCGGTGACCGGACTCATCTGATTCCCTTTCTCAAGAAAATGAAGCTGGAGGATCCCAGTCACCCTCTCTGAGACTGTGCAGTTAAGTGACCCTCTAGACTATCTCAGAGAACCCAGTCAGTCCATTTACCAACCTGGGTACAAGTGAAGCGGCTGACCAGAGTGAAGCACCTACTCAGTGTCCTGATCACCTTTTTGTCACTATGATAGTAAGCTAACATTGCAGGTTGGTATGGTGGGAGGGGAACCCTATTGGGCTTATTTCCCTGATCCCCCTCTTCTTTGCCTGTTGTGCAGGGTGCTCCTAAAGTGCTAGTCTTTCTGAATAACACCCCTTTGTTTGGACCCCCTGATGGGTGGGCAATTGTTACTCAATGGAACCTCCAATGTATCGGGTTCCCTTGCAAGTTCCTCTGTGTATGACTCATTGGGCGAATCACACAGACTGTTTACAGCTAGCCATAGAACTACACAAGATTTTAGGCCATTGCAATGGGCAAACTCCTTTCAGCTCCAATCCCATACTGCTTTTTTCTGAGTGAATCATTACTTTTTCCACAGCTACAAGCAATTACAGTGGGGGTATTTCCCCCAGTCTCTTTACCTCCCTGCCAATTATTATATCATGAGCATTATTTTGATGACTTTCCCCAGTGGAGAACTTGTTCTTATTCCCCTGAAGATATCCACAATATTTTGACACTTCTTTATCTTTGTATGATTGGTCCCATCCCTTTCCAGCTGTTGCAAATACAGCCACGTAACCTATTTTGTTGCTCTCAGTGATGGGACAATTCCTCCAATCAGGAGGGGCCACCAGGGACTGGATTATGACAGTTTTATCAGCCCTTGGAGGTTGGTTGCAAAGAGACCTTTGGTGAGCTACTGGGCCCCTGGTTCAATAACCTTCACACATCCTTCTGTAGAGAAAAAGGCTGATAAGCAAACTTTGTATCTCAAGACATGAGTAAAACACCCCTATTTTTTTTAACAGCTCCATGAAATATTTCTATGAAGCCTCACATTTTTCTAGAGAAAGGCTCTGTGGCTACAAAGTATGAATATGTTGTTACTTGCACTACTTGTAACTCAACTAATTATCTTTCTAGCACCCAGCAGTACTAAGATATTGTTTTACTCTAGCAACCCACTTTTGTTATGATTCTAGTACATGTGAGTGGCACTTGGTATACTGATTCTGGGTATCAAGTTTTGCAGTTATTAGTTGAGCAACTTAAATGCTCTAAGTGTCTTTTAGGCATATTAGTTGCTGGAATTATTGCCCTTGTAACTACTATAGCTGCAGCTGCTACTGCTTCAGTAGCTTGTACTCAATCCATACAGACTGTTCATGTAGGGTTAGAAGACCACCCTATATAAGCCACACAAAGGCAAGCCTTTAATGGGTTAAAATGGCTTTTGCTAATACAGAAGCAAGAAAGCTGGGCTCCCCCTGAAGCATACACACAGAGGCTGTTTGTTCCGAGGTAAAAGTCCATAAAAACAGTAAAGTATGCTTCCCTTAAGCCCAGGTGCTTAGGGGCCAACAACACCACCCCTGGTGATATGGATCAGAGGATGACATATGTCTGTCTATACATAATGTCTTGGGGCCTAAAGATTTCTGCTCTGTAGAAAAACAAAGTCATAAATCCATTTTGGGTTAACTAAGTGTATGCTTGAGGGGTTTCATTCACCAATCTCCCCTGCAGCTCTTTACGATCTTTATTTAGAGCCTATATTCAAAAGATGACGCATGTCTAAGAAGAATGTAAAAACAGAAAGTATTGTGTTGATTTGTAGAGTGAATGCTTTTCCCATAGTTAATTATAATTAGAAGTTAGGTAATGAGAAAAAGCTATAGATTATAGATTAAGTGTGTACGTGACCACCAGTGTATATAAGGTGGCCCAGAATAAAGACAATTTGCTACACGCCACCTGGAGAGTGTGTAGTCTGTTTCTTGCACTTCCCCTAATAATTATAGGTACGAGTCTGTACACCTGGAGCAAAGCTACTGTCCCTCGCGTCTCCGTTCATGCAACATAAGCCCAAGAGTTTGAAGTTGCTGTAAGCTGTGATGCCACAGCACTCTACGGAGGGTGACATAGTGAGACTCCTTCTCAAAAAAAAAAAAGAGAGAGAGACAAAAGTCTCTACTCTCAGGGAGCTTACATGATGATAAGAATTATAGACTAATCTATAAATTCAATGTGATTGTGATCAAAATCTCAACAAGATTTTTTTTTTTTTTTTTTTGCAGTGTTTAAAGTTTTTTTGCCCAGGCCTGGGTTTGAACCCACCACCTCCGGTATATGGGGCTGGCGCCGTACTCCTTTGAGTCAGAGGTGCTGCACACAAGATTTTTTTTTTTAATATTTTATTTATTATTATTTTTTTTTAATAGCTGTCTTTTTTTGGCCGGGGCTGGGTTTGAACCTGCCACCTCCGGCATATGGGGCCAGCGCCCTACTCCTTTGAGCCGCAGTCACTGCCCACAAGATTTTTTTTTGAGGCAGTCTCACTTTGCCGCCCCCAGTCAAGTGCTGTGGCATCATAGCTCACAGCAACTTCAGACTTCTAGGCCCAAGCAAGCCTCTTGCCTCAGCCTCCTGAGTAGGTGTGATTACAGGCACCCGCCACAAGGCCCGTCTAGTTTTGGAGGCGAGGTCTCACTCTGACTCAGGCTGGTCTCAAACTGATGAGCTCACGTGATCCTCCCACACTGGCCTCCCAGACTGCTGGGATTATAGGCATGCACCACCATGCCCGGCTCCTCAACAAGATTTTTTTTAACTAGACAAACTGATTCCACAATCCATAGAGAAAAATAAACGTCTAAAAATACCCAGGCAAGTTCCAGAAAAAAGAAAGAACATGGAAGAAGTGCACGTACTACCAAATAGCAAGGCTTGCCCAAATCAAGCAGAAACAGGCAAGATTGACAGAATGTAACTTAGAAACCCAAAACAGACCCAAATAGGAATGTCAAGTTAATATACGAAAAGGGTAGCACTATAAAAATTAGGAAAGGTTATACTATTCTATTAATATCAGAACAACTGGCTGTCAATATGAAAAAAAAAAATAGATTCTCACTTCAAACCTATAAAAAGTAAATTGTATTTAGTTTGTTTGTTTTGTTTTGTTTTGGAGTTTTCTTGTTTGTTTGTTTGTTTGTTTTTGAGAGAGTTTCACTCTGTCATCATGGGAAGAGTGCCATGGCAACACAGCTCACAGCAACCTGAAACTCATGGGCTCAAGAAATCCTCTTGCTTCAGCCTCCCAAGTAACTGGAACTACAGGCACCTGCCACTATACCCAGCTAGTGTTTTTATTCTTAGTCGAGATGGGGGTCTCTTTCTTGTTGAGGCTAGTCTTAAACTCCTGAGCTCAAGTAATCCACCCACTTCATCCTCCCAGAGTGCAAGGATTACAGGGATGAGCCACCACACCCAGCGCCCCCGCCAAAATAAACTGTACATGAATTAAAAACCTAAAACACAGGGCAGCGCCTGTGGCTCATCAAGTAGGGCGCCGGCCCCACATACCGAAGGTGGCGGGTTCAAACCCGGCCTCGGCCGAACTGCAAAACAGAAAAATAGCCGGGCGTTGTGGTGGGCGCCTGTAGTCTCAGCTACTCAGGAGGCTGAGGCAAGAGAATCGCCTAAGCCCAGGAGTTGGAGGTTGCTGTGAGCTGTGTGACGCCACGGCACTCTACCGAGGGCGATAGAGTGAGACTCTGTCTCTACAAAAAAAATAAATAAATAAATAAAAAATAAAAACCTAAAACATTAAAACACACCTATGTATATACACACGCATTTATTTAAAAAAATTAGAAGAAACACCTTTATTACCTTGATTTGAGAAATGATTTCTTAGACAAGATACAAAAAGCACAACTTATGAGAGAAAAAGTTTAATAAATCTAACTACATCAAAATCTAAAACTTCTGGGCCAGGTAGAGTGGCTCGTACATGTAGTCCCAGCTATTCGGAAGACTGAGGCAGGAAAATCGCCCCGTGAGTCCAGTTCAGTGAGCTAAGATTGCACCACTTGCCCTCCAGCCTAGGGAACAAAGCAAGACACCATCTCTTAAAATAAAAAAAAAAAAAAAAAAACTAAACTAAAACTTCTATTCTACAAAATTAGTTAACAAAGTAAAAAGAAAATTGATAGACTATAAGAAAATTCAGTATATAACAGACAAAGGTTTGGTATCTAGAATGTAAAAAGAACTCATCAGACTTAAGAGAAAGATAAACCCATAGAGAAATAGGCCAAAAAATATAAATAGGCAAATCAGAAAAGAGAATGGAAAATAAACATAAAGACATGTTAAACCCTCAAAGAAGAAAATGCAAAATGTTTAAATACTACCTCATAACCACTAGATTAGAAAAAAATCAGAATTCTGACAAAGGGTTGGTGAGAGTGTGGGAAAACAGGAATTCATAATCACTGCAGACAGGCAAGTAAACTGGTACAATCACCCTAGGGAGAGATTTGGCAGTATCTAGTAAAAAAATGAAGATAGGCACATTCATTTAGCCACCAGAACTACTTCTAGGTATATTTCTTAAGGAAATCTTGTACTTATACTCCCAGGAGATGTGATAAAAATGTCAATAGTTGCATTGTTTAGAGTAGCAAAAAAATTAAAACAATCAAAATGTTCATTAATAGGAGGAGAACAGAATAAATTACAAGGTACTCATAAAATGGAATACCAAACAATAATTAAAATAAATTAAGGACATCCAGATGTATCTCAACACAAAGAGATTCCAAAAACATTGCTGAGGGGAAAACTCTTTGCCAAACTATAAGTAACAAGATGATAACATTTCTCTACATATTTAAAATAAAGTCACACTATATACTGTTCATGAATACACATTTGTTAATAAAATACAATGACATGCACGACAATAAGAAACAAATTCACAGCAGTAGTTACTCTGAGAAGAAAGGGGAACAAAATGAACTTGAACTTTTAGGGAAATTTTATTTCTCTCGCTTAAAAAAAAAATCTAAAGCAGAAATATCCAAATGTTTTTTATTTCTGATTTTTGGATCCATAGTATTACTGGCATTATTTTCCGTACTTTGCTGTATTTTTTTAACTTAAACTTTTATTCTAGTCATTCCATGTCTTCTTAACAACTCCAATCAGAGGCTCAGAGAAAGAAAAATAAACCTAGTTAAGAGCCAGGCTCACTCCTGTAATCTTAGCACTCTGGGGGGCCGAGCTCAGGAGTTCGAGACCAACCAGAGCAAGGGTGAGACTCCATCTCTAAAAATTAGTCTGGTGTTATGGCAGGCACCTGTAGTCTCAACTACTTGGAGGCTGAGGGAAGAGAATTGATTACTTGAGCCCAAGAGTTTGAGGTTGCTTTGAGCTGTGACGCCACAGCACTCTACCAAGGGCAACAAAGTGAGACTTGTCTCCAAAATAATGAAAAATAAAAAACTAGTTAAGATAAGATTGGTAAGACTCTCTGAATTTCTGCAAACAGTGCTGCTTTTGTTTCCCATCATCCACAGCAATGAGAAGTTAGGAGGGAATAGCCAACCCCCTCCCCAGGACAACACACCCCAAGCTATATTACAGGGAAGAAGACGCTGCCGATGGTTCTCCAGAAATGTTTGTCTCACCTCTCGCACGTGTCTTTTCAGGTGCATGTATACGCTCTGACCAGTTTTTCGAAAATGTCTTTCAACATGCTCCCTTCCAAAGGCCAAAAATGTATTCATGCACACATAGAGTCCACCTTCAGAATTCTAGAAGAAAGAGACAGAGTACAACATCAGCGAAGGAGTCTAGATACAGAAAAAGGAGGGGAAGGCAGCCAAACAATGAAGACAAAGCCTGGCAAAGGGCCTGATCAGCAGAGCTCCCCATTCACCAAAAGCCGGCTATGGTCAGTCAGGGAACATCCTCAGAGGCCCAGGAAATACACCCGGCCTCTCCAAAGTGGAGCAGGGGAAAAGGGCTAGAAGAAAGCTGGCAAGGGGCCCACTA
This sequence comes from Perodicticus potto, assembly GCA_963574655.1. NCBI lineage: Eukaryota > Metazoa > Chordata > Mammalia > Primates > Lorisidae > Perodicticus > Perodicticus potto. Next base: position 15,246 of record CAUYRH010029895.1, read on the forward strand.
CCACTGGCACTGTAGTGGTTCATCACCAGTCTTCCTCATTCATTAGTCCAAGTTGCCAGGAAAACAAAGGTCTTGTTTATTTGTTTTGTTATTTTTCAGACAGAGTCTCACTTTATCACAGTGGGTAGAGTGCCATCACATCATAGCTCACAGCAACCTCAAATTCTTGGGCTCAAGAAATCCTCCTGCCTAAGCTTTTTAATTTAAAGTAGACATACAGTCTCGCTCTTGCTCAGTTTGGTCTCAAACTCTTGAGCTCAAGGAATCCTCCACCTCAGCTTCCCAGATTGCTAGGATTACAGGCATGAACCACTGCAGCCAGCTCAGGAACATAATGCTTTAAGTCTTTTTAGTAGGACAAGGTCCTTCAAAAATGTATTATTTCCCACCTTTGGTGGCACATGATATTCTAGGATATTCATTTACAAATTATAACAATGTAATAAATAAATACAGGTTGAATATCCCTAATTCAAAAATCCTCAATCAGTGAGCACCATGCCGGTGCTCAAAACGTTTCAGACTTGGGGGCATTGCCTTATATGTATACACACACACACACACATAAATATGTATTTGGGAGACAAGAGTTTCACTTTGTCACCCTTGGTAGAGTGCCGTGGTGTCATAACTCACAGCAACCTCCAACTTCTGGACTCAAATGATTTTCTTGCCTCAGCCTCCCCAGTAGCTAGGATGACAGGCACCCACCACAAGCCCCAGGCATTTTTAGAGATGAGGTCTGGCTCTCACTCAGGCTGGTCTCAAACCCATGAGCTCAGGCAATCCACCTGCCTCGGCCTCCCAAAGTGCTAGGATTACAGGTGTGAGCCATCTCACCCAGCCAAGGGGCATTGCATTACAAAATGCATTCTACCATTAAGTATAACATAAATGTCCTAAAATCTAAAAAAAATCTGAAGTCCAGAAACACTTTTTGTACCAAACATTTTGGATGTAGAATATTCAACTTTTAATAAAAATAAATAAATAATAAAGGATAGAGTCCCATAATAATCATGCTACATATCATTGCAGGTCTGATGTGTGCTAGGTACTTTATATCTATTATTTCTAATGCCTGAGGAAGCTTATTATTATTTCCATTTTACAGTTTTAAAAAACACTAAAGATAAGTCACTTGCCCAAGTTCACACAGCTTGGAAGTGTCAGAGTTAGATTTAAATTTATTTCTCTTTTTATCTCTCTAGGCCACAAAGAACATAATATTAATCTATGTTCAAAGAACATAATCTTAATTAAAGGCATACTGCTACAATGAACAATCAAGGATACTATTTACATTTCAGATACTTGATTTTCTATCTGAATTTCATTTCTTCTTTTCTCTCACTTTGTTTAACCTACCTGACTCTCTTAAGCTATAAAATTAGCCATCCTGGAAGATGGCTGACTAGTAGCAATGCTGGCAAAGGCTCCTGTCCAGAGGGAGAAAAACTGGCTCCCTGAGAATCGTACTCTATGAAACCAAAGGTGGGGAGCTGAGTCAAGAAAGAAGTTCAGCAAGCTGCGACTCCAAGGAAGAGCATTCAAGAAAACAAATTACAGGTAGAAAGCCTATCATCTGGGTGGCGCCTGTGGCTGAAAGGAGTAGGGCGCCAGCCCCACATGCTGGAGGTGGCAGGTTCAAACCCGGCCCCAGCCAAAAACTGCAAAAAAAAAAAAAAAAGAAAGCCTATCATCTAGAAGATGGAGACCCCTTCCCCAAAGGGGAGGCTCACTGCAGGCTCTCTGCAAGCAAGCAGGGGACAAAAGACCTCTCATTTACCTCACTGGAGAGAGCTGCTAAACACCAGGTCTCCTTCTCTAGGGAGGTCCCACTTGTGAACCTAGACACTACCTGGCATAAAATTGAACAAATATTTCCCCCCGCCTCGCAATTCCCAGCCCACCCTTTTCCCCTTGCATGGCATTCTGAAGTTCTGCCCCCTGCAAAGTGCAGAGTGTTTGGTCTTTTTCTGAGAGATGTGAGCATAGTGTGGACCTCCAAACATCAAAATGGAATCTGTGGCTAGGGGGGAAGAAAAAGGATTGGAAAGAAAGGGATACATGAGGGAGGGGAATCAGTTCCCTGGTTATGACTTTGCCTGGCCAGTGGTGGTATTGACCCCCATTGGGGCTGTGTCTGGCAGGCAGGGGCGTGGTCCTCGGCTCCATCTGCGCCCACTATTACAGGCTTGCCAGGTGTGAACTGAGCCTGGAGAGTGGGACATGGTTCCCGGTTCCATCTGAGCCCACTAGTAGAGGCTTGCTGGGTGTGGACGGAGCCCAACGGGCAGGGGTGGTCCCCGGCTCCAACTGGGCCATTGAACAGAGGCTTGATGGGTGTGGACTGAGCCCAACGGTCAGGGGTGGTCCCCGGCTCCAACTGGGCCTTTGAGCAGCGGCTTGCCGGGTGTGGAGTAAGACCAGCGGGCAGGGACATGGTACCCTGGCTCCAAATGAGCCACCAAGCAGAGAAAAGGAGGCCAGTGTGGACTGAGTCTGGTGGGTGGGGGCATGGACCCCCAGCTCCAACGGAGCTGGCAAACAGAGGAGTGGATGCCCAGTGTGAACTGAGCCCATGGGGTCCCAGACTCCTGGCTTTGGTTGTGCCCAGGGGACAGGGGCGTTGACACTCAGATGGGACTTTGATGGGCAAATGACAGCTCACCAGAGGGGACTAGGCACCATACCCTTGGGGTTGTGGGACAGAACTGACTGAGGATTTCTATCCACACTTGGAGACCCTTGGATTGCTCTCTGTTGAGCAGGGTTAGTACCTCCTGAGACAATTTGATTGGAACTCAAGTCTGGGGCTGTCCACCCAGGGACATTCTGAGGTTTACCTTGGAAGTTCTGTAGTGGAAAAGAATTGAATGGTGGGCATGGGGCGCTGCAGGTGTCTGTATCTCTCCCCAGTTGAGATTAAACCTAATACTGTGACTTCTTATGATATGGTAGAGATTGGCTGATTTCAAAACGGCCAGCTTGCACTATCTCACCAAATAGGTCCTCAGAGTCTCCACCCAAAACTCTGAAAGGGGCCTTTGTAAGGTTGTAGGGGATAAGCCACAATTACAAAGCCTAGCACTTAGGTAAGGGCCTTGTTAACTCTACTACCTGGGAACCCCAATTCAATCTCACCCTACCAGTTTTAATAACCAAACAGTGGAAAATAAACATGGGGCAGAACCAACAGAAGAACTCTGGCAACATGAATAACCAGAGTAGATGAACCTCCTCCCCCTCAAAGAATGACAAAGGAGATACAACTGAAGATGCCATGCATAGACAACTGGCTGAAATGTCAGAAATAGAATTCAGAATACAGATGGCAACTAAGATGAATAGAATGGAAGAAAAGTTAGAAATTGAAATCCAGTGCTTGCTTGGGCAGCACATATACTAAAATTGGAACGATACAGAGAAGATTAGCATGGCCCCTGCGCAAGGATGACATGCAAATTCGTGAAACATTCCATATTTTTAACTATAGCCCAAGAATATGGGGAAAGAAGATAGGGAGGGGAGGAGAGGGAAGAGGATGGGTGGAGGGAGGGTAATTGGCAAGACCACACCTACAGTGCATCTTACAAGGGTACATGTGAAATTTACTAAATGTAGAATGTAAATGTCTTAACACAATAACTAAGAAAATGCCATGAAGGCTATGTTAACCAGTTTGATGAAAATATTTCAAATTGTATATAAAATCAGCATCTTGTACCTAATTGCATTAATGTACACAGCTATGATTTAATTAAAAAAAAAAAGAAGAAGAAGAAAGAAATTGAAATCCAAAGAGTAGTTCTAAAGTTGTCTCAAGAAATTAATGAATTCTGGCTTGGCGCCTGTGGCTCAAGTGGCTAAGGCACCAGCCACGTACACCTGAGCTGGCAGGTTCGAATCCAGCCTGGGCCCGGCCAAACAACAATGACGGCTACAAACAAAAAATGGCTGGGCATTGTGGCGGGTGCCTGTAGTCCAGTTACTTTGGAGGCGGAGGCCGGAGACTCGCTTGAGCCCAGGAATTGGAGGTTGCTATGAACTGTAATGCCACGGCACTCCAGGGTGACAGCTTGAGGCTCTGTCTCAAAAAAAAAAAAAGAAAAGAAAAGAAATTAATGAATTCAAAGACAAAGTCACCAAAGATATGGACACAATGAGAAAAGAGATAGCAGAGCTCAAGGTAATGAAAAGTTAGTCAAGGAGCTCCAAAATACAGTAGAATTCCTCAGTAATAGAATTGACCTGGCAGAAGAAAGGATCTATGAAACTGAAGACAAAGCATTTGGATATTCCCAAATACTCAAAGAGGCAGACAAACAGAGAGCAAAAACTGATCATTCCCTGAGAGAGTTGTGGGATCACTCCAAAAGATCAAACATTAGTCTTATAGGAATTCCTGAAGGAGAAGAGGATGGTCCTAAAGGTACAGATGCTCTACTCCAAGAGATTTGGGGAGAGAATTTCCCAAGCATTGCAAGAGATACAGAACTTCAGATAGCAGTTTCAGAACCCCAGCAAGACTCAATCCAAATAAATCATCTCCTAGACACATTGTGATTAGCTTTGCCAAAGTTGAGATGAAGGAGAAAACTCTGCAAGTAGCCAGACGGAAGAAAGGCATCACCTACAAAGGGAAAAATATCAAAATGACTGCAGATCTCTCAGCCAAAACCTTTCAAGCCAGAAGAGGATAGTCATCCACCTTCAATCTCCTAAAACAAAACAACTTCCAGCCCAGGATCCTGTATCCAGCTAAACTGAGTTTCCTTTGTGATGGCGAAATCAAATACTTTAATGACATAGACATGTTGAAGAAATTTGCCATAACTAAACCAGCTCTCCAGGATATTCTCAGACCCAACCTCTACAATGACCAGCACAATGCTCTACCTCCAAAGTAAACTCACCCAGAAATTTCTGAACAAAATTCAACTTCTACAGTGGTGAAAGGATTAACGTCCTAGATCACTGCATATTATTAAATGAATTCAAGGTTGTTTTGATGCTTTGGAAAAGAGAT
>CAUYRH010029897.1:0-17086 GCA_963574655.1 Perodicticus potto
TTGTGGCGGGCGCCTGTAGTCCCAGCTACTTGGGAGGTGGAGGCAAGAGACTTGCTTGAGCCCAGGAATTGGAGGTTGCTGTGAGCTGTGATGCCACAACACTCTATCCAGGGTGACAGCTTGAGGCTCTGTCTCAAAAAAAAAAAAAAAAATTATCATCCTCTCACAAGTCAAGTGCCTGTGTACTTGGGCATGAAAATAAAACTACCTTATGCTGAATGACAGTTGAGTCAAGGAAGAGATAAAAGAGGAAATCATTACTTCCTCAAACATAAAAAGAATAAAGCTACAAGCTACCAAAATCTGTGGGATATTCCAAAAGCAGTCCCAAGAGCACATCAAAAACCTAACGAATCATCTTAAGGAAATGGAAAAGGAGGAGTAATCCAATTCTAAACCAAGCAGAAGAAAAGAAATAACCAAAATTAAACCAGAAATGAATGAAATTGAAAGCAAAAGAATCATTCAGAAAATGAAGGAAGCAAAAAGTTGGTTCTCCAAAATGATAAACAAAATCAATAAATAATTGGCCAGATTAATGAGAAATAGAAAAGTAAAATCTCTAATCACCTCAATCAGAAATAAGAAAGGGTGAAATAACAACAGGAACCACAGAGATATAAGAGATTATCTCTGACTACTATAAGAAACTCTATGCCCAGAAATTTGACATCATGTGCTAGAAGAACTGGATATCCACATGTAAAAGATTGAAATGGGACCACACATTTCACCACTTACAAAAATTGATGCAAGATGGATAAAAGATTTCCATCTAAGGCATGAAACAATAAAAACCCTCGAAGAAAGTGTGGGAAAAACATTTGAAGTTATTGGCCTGGGGAAAGATTTTATGAAGAAGACTTCAGTGGCAATTGCAACAACAACAAAAATAAATAAATGGGACTTAATTAAACTGAAAAGCTTCTGTACAGCTAAGGAGACAACAACCAAAGCAAATAGACAACCTTCAGAATGGGAAAATAAGTTTTCATACTATAAATCAGACAAAGGCTTAATAACCAGGATCCATAGAGAACCCAAATTAATCAATAAAAAAAGACCCAACAATCCCATATATCACTAGGCAAGGGACATGAATAGCACCTTCTTTAAGAAAGATAGATAAATGGATAATAAATACATGAAAAAAATGCTCATTGTCCCTAATCATCAGAGAAATGCAAATCAAAACCACTCTGAGATATCAACCGATCCCAGGAGAATAACACACATCAGAAGGTTTCAAAGCTATAGATCCTAACATGGATGTGGAGAGATGGGAATACTTTTACACTGTTGGTGGGACTGCAAACTAATACAACCTTTTTGGAAGGAAGTATGGAGAACCCTCAAAGAACTCAAACTAGACCTCCCATTTGATCCTGCAATGCCATTACTAGGCATCTACCCAGAAGAAAAAAAAATCATTTTACCATAAGAACATTTGCACTAGACTGTTTATCACAGCTCAATTTACAATCACCAAAATGTAGAAACAACCAAAATGCCCACCAACCTAGGAATGGATTAACAAGCTGTGGTATATGTATACCATGGAATATTATTCAGCCATTAAAAAAGATGGAAACTTGGGAAGAGTCTGTGGCTCAAGGGATTAGGGTGCTGGCCCCATATACTGGAGGTGGTGGGTTCAAACCCGGCCCCGGCCAAACAAAAAAAAGATGGAAACTTTACATCTCTTGTATTAACCTGGACTGAGCTGGAATGCATTCTTCTTAGTAAAGCATCATAAGATTGAAGAAACAAGAATCCAATGTACTTCATCCTAATATGAAGGCAGTAGATGACCTAATACACAGTGGGGGGTAGGGGAATGACAGAATGGGTAGAGGGGAAGAAGGAAGGGGTTGAGGAGTCATGGTGTATGGCACACCTCTTGCAGATGGGACACAATTATAAGAGGGACTTTACCTAACAAATGCAATCAGTGTAACCTAATTCTTTGTACTCTCAATGAATCCCAAACTATATATATATATATATGCAAACTATGTAATCAAAATGTATCTCCATAATATTCTGAAATTTAAAATAAAGCAGCAGTAGTTAATTTCAGACGATGCAATAAAATGTACCAGGTAAAAAAAGGGGAATTATATAATAATAATGGGGTCAGCTCTCCAGGAATACATCATCCTTAGCATGTATGCACATAACAACAGAGTATCAAAATACGTAAGGCAGGAACTGATAAAAGTGCAAAGAGAAGCAGCTGAATCCATTAATACAATTGAAGACTTCAAAACTCTTCTATCAGAAATGGAAAGATCCTGCAGGCATAAAATTAGAAAGGATATTGTCTAAACCCCACCATCAATCAACAGTATATATTCACCTCTTTATAGGTTATATCATGCAACAATAGTAGCAGAAACTTTCTTCTCGTGCTTACATGCAACAGTTAGCAAGATATTCTATCATATATCATATTCTGGGCTATATATCACACCTTAAAATTTCTGAATGAATAGAAATCACAATATCCTCAAACCACAACGAAATTAAAATAAAAATCAATAAAAGAGGCTCGGCGCCTGTGGCTCAGCGGGCTAAGGCACCAGCCACGTACACCTGAGCTGGCGGGTTTGAATCCAGCCTGGGCCCGCCAAACAACGATGACGGCTGCAACCAAAAAATGGCCGGGAATTGTGGCGGGCGCCTGTAGTCCCAGCTACTTGGGAGGCAGAGGCAGGAGACTCGATTGAGCCCAGGAATTGGAAGTTGCTGTGAGCTGTGATGCCACAGCACCCTATCCAGGGCCATAGCTTGAGGCTCTGTCTCACAAAAAAAAAAAAAAAAAAAAAAAAAATCAATAAAAGAAAAATAACTTTAAAAAATCTCAAATATATTGAGATTAAACAACACACAGCTCAAAGAATATATCGCTGAAGAATTTTTAAATATTTTGAACTAAATGAATATGAAACATTAAAAAATTATGGAATGCATTGGGAGCAGTACCTAGAGAAAAATGAAAAATTTATAAATTTGAGTGCATATATTAGAGAAGACAGATAAAATTGATAATCTCAGTTTCTACCTTAGAAAACTATTATATGAACAGAAGAATTAATCATTTCAAAATAAGCAGAAGAAATAATCAAAATTAGAGCAGCAATTAATGAAATTGAAAATCAGAAATTAATAGAGAAAATAAATGAAGCCGAAAGATGAATCTTTGAAAAGATCAATAAAATCAGTAAGCCTCTAGCCAGGATAACTAAGAAAAAAAAGAAAGGGGACACAAATTACTAATATCAGAAATAAAAGAACAATGTCATGCAGCGCCTGTGGCTCAAAGGAGTAGGGCACCAACCCCATATTCTAAGCAATAAAAGGAAAATATAAAATATAAAAAATATAAAAAAGATCCAAGAGTCTATTCTGAAACTCAAAAATATTATACCTAAAATTAAAAAATGGAAATATTTCAGCTCAGTACAATTGAGGAAACAGAACTTGAAGAAAGATTACCAGAAAGTATCCAATCTGCACAAGAGAGAATTAAATATATAAAGACATTGACAACTTAGATAAGATAAACAATTTCTTAAGAAATAAAACTTAACAAAACTGGAACAAGAAGAAAGAGAAAATTTGAATAGCCAAATGTTTATTCAAAACTCGAATTCATTTATGAAGTTTGTCCATAAAGAAGTTCCAGGCATAAATGATTTGAGTTGTCAATTTGATCAAATATTTAAGGAAAAAATAACATTAATCTTACACAAACTCTTTTGGAAAGTAGAGAAGGAAGGGAAACTTTCTAACTTATTTTGTGAGTCCAGCATAGGCTTACTATCAAATCATGACAAAAATATCATAAGGAAATAAAAATACAGACCAATAGCACCCATGAAAATAAACATGAAATCCCTTAAGAAAATATTAACAAATTGAGTCCAATAATATGTTAAAATAATAACATATTACAATGAAATAGGGCAATCCTAGAATTGTAAGATTGAAATTTCATTAAAAAAACTATTAATATAATAATTTAAGGAAATTAGTAGATGCAGAAAAGGTATTTGACAAAATACAGAATGATAAAAACCATTGTCAAAGTAGGAATAAAAGAGAATTTCCTCAATGTGATAACATTTATGAAAAACCTATGGCTACTATACCTAATGGCAAAAGCTGAATGCTTTCTACCTAAACCTGGAATGGGTAAAGATGCTTACTCTCAGCATTTCTGTTCCACTCCACACCAAAAGTTGAGACAGAGCAATAAGAGAAAGAAAAATTATAAAAATAAAAAAGGTATAAACAGTTGAGTGCAAGTGTCTTTTTTATAAAATGTCTTTTTTTCCTTGGGGTAAACACCTAGTAGTGAGATTGCTGGATCAAATGGCAGTTCTCCTTTTCATTCTTGGAGGTGTCGCCATGCTATTTTCAACAAAAGTTGTACCAGTTTGTGGTCCCACCAACAGTGTACATGTTCTTTTCTCTCTGCATCCATGTCAGCATCTGTTGCTTTGGGACTTTTTAGTAAGAGACACTTTCATTGGAGTTAGGTAATATCTCATTGTGGTTTTGATTTGCACTCAAATATTTACAGCAACACAATTCACAATAGAAAAGATGTGAAAACAATCCAAGTACCTATCAATACATGAAAGGATTAATAAAAATGTGAGGCATGTATACCATGAAGTCCTACTCAGCCATAAAATTGATGGTGCTCTACTATCTTTTCTAACTACCTGGATGGAACTGAAGACATTTTCCTAAGTGAAGTATCACAAGAATGGAGAAACAAGCCCCAAATGTACTCAATACTCAACTGGAACTAGTTGATCAACACTGATGCACGTATTAAACTCAATGGGAATCAAGTAGGGGGTTAGGGGTTGGGTAAATTCACACCTAACTAGTACAAGAACACATTTCCTTCAGTGTCTACCTGTGCCAGGCACTGTGAGAGGCTGGGGGTGTAAGACAAGACAGTCTAAGGTTATGGAGGTTAAACTTTAGTGGGGCTGGCTCCGAGGGAGGGCGTGCGGGTTCAGCCACTCTTCCTGCATGGAATCCCCACCTAAGGCCTTTCCCACTCACGTCCTGTCATTCTTAAGGTCTGCTCTAATCATGCTGTTTTCTTTTGAACATGGAATCCCCACCTAAGGCCTTTCCCACTCACATCCTGTCGTTCTTGAGGTCTTCTCTAATCATGCTGTTTTATTTTCTTTTGAACAGATAGATTTAATTTTTTCTAAATAAGGGTATTTTAATTTTTTCTAAATAAGGATACCCACTAAATATTTACAGGATGGATGAATGGTTGGAAAGTAATCTGTCAATTCAGTTGTGGTGGTAACTCTGTAGGTAGTGGGGGTAACTCCGCATGTTTTGGTGACAAAGCACATGAAAGAAAGAGAAATGATTATGACAAAACCTCTCAATTCAGTTCTTTACAGTTACTCTTTGGTGCCTCTGGCTCCCATAATGCCTTGCTGACCATCTCTCCAGGGAACTGAGCCCATGAGGACTTGGCCAGAGCCCCACCGCCTGCCAACCCACAGAGTTGTCTCTTCACATCCACAGAGGTCGCTGTGACCCAGAAGGCTGGCTTTACGTTATTAACTATTGTTTATTTTAGAGGGTAGAGCTGCACTCGCAGCATTGTGGAACTACACCTGTCTCTCTGACAAAATAATACATAATTAATGCTTTGCCCTTTAGTTCAAAGCTGTGCAGATATACGTGTCTCTGGATCCATTGGTTTGTTTGCTGTTATTAGTTTGACAATTTTCCTTCCACAAACCAGTGTTAATTAACACACCTAAAGAGAGAAAGGGAGAGAAGGAAGTTGAAGTGAGAAGAGGGGGGAAGACAGAGAGAAAAAGGAGAAAGAAAGAAGGAAAGGAGGGAAGAGGGGTAAGATTGAGGGAAAATGGATAAGAAAGAAGAAAGGGAGGGGAAAGGAAGAGACAGAAAAGAAAGAAAGAAGGAAGGAAAAATGGAGAAAAGGAAGGAAGGTATAAGGGAGAAAAGAAAGGAAGGAAGGAACTAAGGAAAGAAAGGAGGGAGGGAGGGAGGGAGGGAGGAAGGAACTAAGGAAGAAAGGAAGAAAGGACTAAGGAAGGAAGGGAAGGAGGGAGGGAGGAAGGAAGGAAGAGGGAAGGAGGGAGGAAGAAAGAAAGAAGGAACTAAGGAAGGAAGGGAGGGAGGAAGGAAAGAAGGAAGAGAGGGAAGGAGGGAAAGAGGGACGGAGGGAAGAGAGAGAGAATGAGAGAGAAAGGGAGAGAAGAAAAAAGGGAGAAAGAGAGAAAAGAGAGAAAGCCTGGTCGGCTTCTAGAGTCCCAGGCACCACCTGCCATCTGGTCCTGGACTCTCAGCACGCCCCGCACCCGACCAGGAGCCAAAGACATCTGCATCCTATGGTGTTTGCCCTCCTCTTCTCCCCAGGGGATGATAGCCCTGAAGGTAATTTGCAATTTGTTAATGTCCTTTCCTTGTCACCCTTATGGGGCTTTTCCATATGCCATATGTGAGTTTAGTGGCTCTAGGTTTACACATAATTCACAACCCTCTTCTAGCAGTTAATCATGTTTTTAAAGCCCAGCTTAAGGTTTGCCATCAAAAGCTATTTAGACACAAAAGAAAAATCTACTAGCTTGTGTTGGTGTTAGTCCAAACTGCATTTGCTGAACAGCCCAAGTTATTGGGTTTTGAGTTTGAAAAGCAAATGAATTACTATTTTTCCAAATTAGTCAAAGGAAATTCTCTGTAGTAAATTGAGAGGGAAATTGAGATCTTGTTCATGGGGTTCATTTTCCCAAATTGTTCAGGCAGGTCCCAAAGTCCCAAGGTGAGTCAGAGATGAGAAAGAACTTCCCTAGGAGGGGTCTTGATTTCCAACCTCCATGGGGAGTGTGCTGAACTGTCCCTATAGACACCCTGCCCTGGGGAGGTCCCCCTGGGAGGGCGACCAGGCTTGCTTTATGATGGCAGCACCATGCCCTACCCACCTATGAAGGAAGAAGAAATAACTTGTCTGGAGGTTGAGAGGCAGAGCCACCATGAAACTTCTATATGCAGAATCTCAGGTCAAGCCTCCAAAACAAGTTTGAGAGGACAAACCCAGAGATGCTGGCCATTTGCACATCTGTGGGGAGAGCCGCTCTTGAGGCTGGTTCTGCTTTCTCATGCTGCTGCTTTCCTTGGAGAAAAGGCCCCTGACAAGATCAGGATTGCCCTCAGCCTCAGGGTTATCCCTCTCCAGAGAGCAGTGACAAGGAGCTGATGGGTCAGAGGGGTGTGTGGGCTCCACAGTGGGGCAGCATGGGCCAGGACAGTGTTCCTGGGACCAGTTCAGAGAGCAGAGCCCATGGCCCTAGGCGGGATTTGGGGGTGGGTCACCCCTGCATTTCTCCTCTGTGCTCTTATGGAGGGATATTGAAGAAAGTATCCACCAATTTCCAAAGGCAGAGGGTAGAGTAAACTTTCTCCAGGCCTCTCTCTCTTAGTTATTTCCGGCAGTGCAGTGGTAGGGATGAAGCTTCAGGAACATCCTGGCTGAGCTCCCCTCTATTAGAGGGGAGGTGAGAGGTGCTCCCTACCTTTGCTTTCCTCAATGTCCCCACACCTCACCCTATGAGCTAACCTTGCCATCTTCCATCTGAAAGTAGAATCTAATTCTCCTCCCTTTTAATCCAGCTGGCCTTAGTAATTTCATGGCCAATAGAAAGAGGAGGGAATGAAATTTGGAACTTCTGAGTTTAGGGCATAACGTGACTTTCATCTTGTCTTGTTTGGGTCTCTCAGGATGTTTGTTGGTGGGACATCCCCTCTGGGGACACAGCTGCCGTGATGGGGGAGGCCATGTGTTACCTGTCCAGGTGAGCTACAGGCCAACAGCCAGCATTGGCTACCAGTCACAGAGGAGTGGCCTTAGATATTCAGCCAGCTAAGCCTTTATCTGACGCCAAGCATGGGCTCCTGCCAGGGCAGCACAGGAGATATGGTTGAGCCCAGTCAATCCACAGAGTCAGGAGGAACAGCAACAAACTACTAGATTAAGCCACTAAGTGTCCACTGGCTTATTGTGTATGAATAGGTGGTCAAAACATATGTCACCCCAACTCTGTGGCCTCACTGGGGCTGACTGGTCTGAAGGGAGAGGATTCCCACCCACCAGGGGCTCTTCCTGGCACAACCCCCTTCCTGTCACCCTGCACATAGCAGAGTCCTGTTTCTCTTTCAGTTCTGTTTTGTACCAGTGGTTGCTCAGCTAGCTTTGCACTGTGCTGCAGCCAGAAGCCCCGTGGCATGTGCTGAATTGCCAAGAGCAAAATTTCCCAGCAAACTTGGCGGCTGGGTCCCTTTCTCTGGATAGGCCCCACCAGCAGATGGAGGAGTGAGGTGTCAGGCTCCGGGGTTGCTGGCTGGTCAGCCCATCCCTTTAACTACTCTGGTTCCTCCTACTTGACATTTGGACATTGGGGCTTAGTAAGATTTTCTTTCCAGAGTTCAAGGAGGATGAGTCAAAACTCTGAGACAAATCTGGAAATATTGACAGCCAAGTAATACCAAGCCAATGAAATATATCACCCACAAAGTTTCAAGGATGTGGCTGTCGGCAGAATTCAGAGCAAGCAAAAGCAACTGGTGTTTACACACCCAAAGCACAGAATAAAATACCAGCTTCCCTCCTTAGCACACACAGAAGCCATGTTCGGGAGCAAATAATCTGTCTGGAAGGAGATATGACCTTCTACATAAGTCTTGAGTAAGCCTTGAAGGTGAGTCATCATCAGAAAGGAGCACACAATGGATCAAAGTGTAAGTATTTTTTTTTTTTTTGAGACAGAGTCTCACTATGTTGCCCTTGGTAAAGTGCCATGGTCTCACAGCTCACAGCAACCTCCAACTCTTGAGCTTAAGCAATTCTCTTGCCTCAGCCTCCCAAGTAGTTGCCTGTCACAATGCCCGGCTATTTTTTGATTGCAGTTGTCATTGTTGTTTAGCTGTCCCAGACTGGGTTCAAACCCGCCAGCCTTGGTGCATGTGGCTGGCACCATAATCACTGTGCTACAGGAGCCAAGCCCAAAGTGTATTTTTAAGTAGGAAATAACATAAGCAAAAGGCAGAGGACACACGTGCAGCATGAGAGACACTGTGTGGGGAAGAGGCAGATTCAGGCAAGTAGACCAGAGTCCTAAAGAAATGGCACAGAGATGTTCACACATGCGTGCACTCCTGTGTGCACTCTGCCATGAAAAGAAAAGGATCACGGGGTTCAGAGTCATTTTCTGTAAAAAGAAATATGAAACAAAAATACATCTTAAAAAGATGAAAATGGCATTGGAAATAACAAACATACACAGAATAGCTGTGGATTAAAACACTGTCAACAGAGGCAGGACCAAAAGAGAATAGCAGGGCAGCTATAAAAAATGATCAAATGGAAGATAACCTGAGTGACCTGACAGCAAATCCACTGTGCTCACAGGCACAGTCTCAAAGAAGGAAGTAAAGCAAATGGAATAACTAAGGCACCTAAAACTATCAGAAAGCTAACGAACACTCACAGTGGGTGCACTGTGCACTCCTGTCACTGTTCCCGTGCAAAACTGCTCTCAGAGAGAGGAGGAGAGAGGCAGCTACAACTCCGAAAGGCAGAACATGAAAGAGACCATGTAGAGAAAGGAAGGTCAACCAATTTGCAGATTGGAGAGTAATAGAGGTGAAGAGCCAGTGAACCTGATTGTCTGCGGGAAGCGTATCAAAGAGAAGGCGCAGTGACCTCACAGAGCCCCAAGGCCCTGGAAACCACATGTGCCAGGAGTCACCAAGTGAGGTAAGAGGTGGGAAATAAGGAGATGTGTCAAATTCTGGTTAAGGACATGGAATATTATGCAGCCTTAAAAAAGATGGAGCCTTTACCTCTTTCATGTTTACATGGATGGAGCTGGAATATATTCTTCTTAGAAAAGTATCTCAAGAATGGAAGAAAAAGTATCCAATGTACTCAGCCCTATTATGAAACCAATATATAAGCACCCACACTTCCATATGAAAGCTATAACCCAACTACAGCCCAAGATGAAGGGGAAAAAAGGGGGAGAGAGGAGGAAATAGGGGTGGATGGGTGGAGGGAGGGTAATTGGTGGGACCACACCTATGGTGCATTTCACAAGGGTACATGTTAAGTCTACTAAATATAGAGTGTAAATGTCTTAACACAATAACTAAAAAAGTGTGGTGAAGGCTATGTTAACCAGTTTGATGAAAGTATTTCAAATTGTATATAAAACCAATACATTGTACCCCATAAATACATTAATGTACACAGCTATGATTTAATAAAAAAAAAAATTCTGGTTGGAGCAGTTAGAGCCCACTGGTCACTTATACATAATTGAGTGAAAACCTCTCCTTCAAGACAAGCGAGGCTGGAGAGTGGCTGTCTGGTAGGACTGCATGGCATCCACCTGCTGTCCAACCGCCCACCTGTTCACAGGACACAAGACACCAAAGGACATGTGGTTGCTTTTCCAGAAAGACTACAGCCACAGATATATGACCTTCAGATATAGAACATCTGGGTTTTCCCCCCAAAAGTTCTGGATACCTGTTCACATCACCCTACAGCAAAACCCATCCTTGCATGAGCCCAACCCACACACGGCTCTTCCCATTAGCTCTTTGGAGTCCCCTCCTCAAGTTTAGAGAGTCATAGCATATCACCAGATATTTAAGAACCTTCAACAGGTCAAAGGTACTCAAAAGGCAGAGGCCAAAATGCACACAAAAATGGAATGCAGGGCAGAATTTGGAAAGCACAATAATTACAATAGTCCAAAAGATAATATGCTTTATTGCACTCAAGAAATAAGAACAGTCTGTTCCCATGCAAAAATAAATAAATATAAGGTATAAATATAAAATTCCTTATTATAAGGAATAAATATAAGGTAGAAAGAAAAAGTTCAGTGGAAATTAAAAATATGATAGCTAGGCACCAATGACTTAAAAGATAGAATTAAGAAAATTCTCCAATGCATAGAATAAAAAAATCATAGGATAAAAAAATAGGAGCAGAAAGTTTAACAAATTAGAGGGTTAGGCTCAGCACCTGTAGCTAAATGGTTAGGGCAAGGGCCACATACACCAGGGCTGGCGGGTTTGAACCCAGCTGGGGCCTGCTAAGCAACAATGACACCTACAACAACAAAAAAATAATAGCCAGGCATTGTGGTGGGCACCTGTAGTCCCAGCTACTTGGGAGGCTGAGGCAAGAGAATCACTTAAACCCAAGAGTTTGAGGTTGCTGTGAGCTGTGACGCCACGGCACTCTACTAAGGGCTGCGTAGTGAGACTCCATCCGAAAAAAAAAAATTACAGCGTTAGATCAGGAAGTACAATACTCAACCAGTAGGAAATCCATAAAGAGACAGCAGAAGAGAGGAGATTATTTAATATATATAGATATATATATATATAGATAGATAGATAGATAGATAGATAGATAGATAGATAGATAGATATAGATATAGATATACAAGAAAATATTCCAGAAATTAAGCTTTATTTACCACCAAGTTTCATTATTATAAAATTTCAGAACACCCAGGCTAAAGCAAACATCCCAAATAATTCCAGAGTGAAAGATTGGAAGAGAGAGAGAAATTATCAGATTGGGGATGGTCTTCTCCACAGAAACTTAAGAAGCTAAAAGGTAATGGAAAAATGTCTTCACGTTTCTAAGGGAAAAAGATTTTCATTCTAGAAGTCAAGTACTAGTCCAGTAACAAGTACTAAAATAAAAACAGTTCAGACATACAATAGTGCTTCTCCCCCATTGTTCAGGAATTATTGGAAGAAGGTGCCCCCCTGAAATGCGGAAGTAAAGCAAGGGAGACGGGAAGCAGGACACAGCATGGAGAGGAGCAAAGAGAATCCCAAATAATATGTGTGTGTGTGTGTGGGGGGTCTTGTGGGATGGAAGGGAGATTATAACACAAACAGAAGAGTAAGATAGGTTACAACTCCTCTGGAAATTTTGGAAAGTTCCAATTACACGAAGAGATGAGCAAATTTTAAAAATGAGGTAATTATTAATTTGGGGAAAGCAAAGAGTCACACAAAGGAAAGAATATTTAATCATTCTTCACATTTACTTGATTAGCAAGTATCAAATGAGTAATGAGTGGAAGTCAGGCATGTTCTGGGCTCTGGAGATGGAGCACAGTCGCAATGTTGAGGGGAGGAAGCACAAGTCCAGGCTCTGGAAAAGGAAACCCAGCAGAGTAAGGAAATGGGGAAAGCCCTGGCTGCTTGGGGATGAATCAACCTTATTTATATACTTAAAATAATGTCAACTCAAGGTGATGATTCAGTCAAAATTGGATTCTAACTACTAAGGACCTCAGTAAGCTGACCACCCAAGGGACTGTAACAAACTGGTCTGCATACAGAAGTGGTCACGTAAGAAACTGGGCCTACTGTACTGACGCGTACATGAGATGCATGTCTGTCTACAAAAATTAGGTCAACTTAAAGAGGTGGTCAGCTCTGCAGGGTCTACTGTATTTTGGTTAAGTAATGGTGGGTGCAAAGACTACAAGGGAGAAATCTCAGCTTTCACCAAAGGAAGTTAGTAAGTAACGTCTGAAGTCTAGAAGTCAAGAGAGAACATTCTACATGTGTTATTTAGAAATATGGGAGTAAATATTTAAACAAACAGAACATTTGAAATGGCTGCCTCTTAAAATAGATTTGGGACTTAGGGAAGGGTGGGGGAAAGTATATTTAACTCTAAAATTATGTGCATATATTACTTTGGTAAAAATAATAAACCCATTATTTCAAGACTCACAAAGTATCACCAACTATGAAGGATTAAATATTCCTGAAATAATAATGTACTTGATTCTACATCTTACAGAAACAAATCTGCAGAGTGCACACACACAGAATCCCCAACACTGAGCTCAGTCTGGAGTTAGCACCACACTCCAGAGACATAGAAAGGCCCATACGTTCATCAGGCAGAAAAATCTATATGACATACAAGGGGAATGATGGGGCTGGGCTCAGAATTCTCCAATGCAATATTCAATGCCAGAAGCAGTGAGGCAATGTTTAGAAGATTTTGTGTGGGAAAAGTGCCACCCAAAAGTTTTATACTTAATCAAGTTGACATAAATCAAAAATGCTGCCAAGCAAGCAATAAATACTGTAGGAACCTCCACGAACCCTTTTGGATAAAGAAAAACTTGATGAAATTTAGTCAATCCAGGAAAGAATCAAAATAACAACAAAAAAAAAAAAAAGGAAAAAGAAAGAAAAGCTGAGGTCAAAGACTAGTATGAAAATGAGCAACCTGACTGATCATTAGGGAAATGCAAATCAAACACAGTGAGACATTGTCTCACTCCAGTTGGAATGACTATTATCAAAATCGTATTATCAAAAAGACAGAAAATAACAAAGGCTGGCAAGGATTAGGAGAAAAGGGAACTCCTATTCACTGTCAGTAGGAGTGGTACAGCCGCTATGGAAAATGGTATGGAGAGTTCTCAAAAAACTAAAAATGGAACTATCATACAATCCAACAATCCCAGTACCAGGGGTTCACCCAAAGGAAGGGTTCTTCGTTTGGTGAAGAGGTGTCTGCACCCCCATTTTATCATAGCTTTATTCTCCGAAGGAGCTAAGGAAGTTTCACCCCAAATAGGACTATTTGGCATAAGTAATATTTTGAATTAAAGATTATTCATGATCAGAAAGCATTGGAAGGGGCTTCCCCTCCAGTTGCATAAACCTGGGCTGACCTGATCAAAAGGTCGAAGGGCGCAGCTGGTGTGCTGTCCTCCCCAAGACTGGAGCAGACCTGTCCCAAATAATTTAAAACACAATACCCAACTCTCAGGTAAATTTACAAGTCACTCTGTTGCTCCATCTTTTCATCCTTCCCAGCAACCACTGGCTGCCCCTGTACTCTGCCTTCTCCTTCCCTCTAAAGGCATCCATAAAGGATTCTGACCATCACTGAGATGCTGGGTGATCTCTCTTGTGATTCTCTCCATGTGCGTGGTAGTTGGTAATAAACACTTCTCTCATTAATCTATCTTAACTGTGAGCTGATCTTTCAGTTAACTTTTGGGGGGAAGGAAGCAAGTTTCCCATGATCCCTGCCTTTCAATAGCCAAGATACAGAAGGAGCGGATGCACAGGAACTGTGGCACATGCACACAGGGAGCCCTGTCCATCATGTGCACGAGTGAACCTGGGGTCAGCGACAACATGCATGAGCGCCAGGACACTGTGGTAAGTGACAAGTCAGGCACAGGACCACATGTTCTCACTCCCACATGAGAGCTAAAAAAGCTGAGCTCGCAGAAGCAGAGGGCAGCACTGTGGGAGTCAGAGGTTGGGAAGGGGCTGGTTCAGGGTTACAGAGCTGCATCTACACCGGGTGTGAGCACTGTGTTTTGTAGCTGAACACAGTTACATTTCAAACAGTTAGAAAAGAGGACTTGAATCTTCTCACACCCCAAAATGCAAATGTTTAAGGAGATAGATAAGCTAATGACTCTGATTTGATCATTACACATTGTCTGTGTATTCGGAAAATCACTCTGATCCTACAAATATGTACAATTATTTCACATCAACTAAAGGAAAAGAAATTAAAACTGGTGATGAACTCTAAACCACTTAAATAGAAAGTGAAGACTAAAGACCAGGAAATTGTGGTGAAAGAAGAGAAACACATTGAAAATGGAAAATGAACAATATAACAAAATAACAAAATAAACAATATAAATTCAGAATGCATTAGGAAAAATGATACGACAGAAAGTTGTGCTAATTTCTCCAGATTTCAGAGCAAGAAATCAACATACATGTCTAAAAGTAACTTGAAATGGTTACATGTAAAAGCACAAACAATTGACTTTAAATTTGAGAGGAATCTTTATAGAAGTGATCTTTCATAAAGAAACATTTATCTGAATTTTAACAATTCCTTCCTTTAGTTTTTCTTCTCTTTTGTTACATTCAATGGAAATTAAATGTCACAATTTTATTTTAAAGTAGTAAATAGGATTCTATTCTAGAAAATGATTTGTGTACCTACTGATTCTTTCACCAGGAAGTACAGAGAGGATAAGAGAATCAGAAAGAAGTTTATTTCCAAATAATGAGATTTTAAAGAATTTCTTTTCTTTGTATTTTTTGGGTTGCTGGATATGCTTTCCTTTTTAAATAAACAAAAAATTATATTATTTCCACAAAATAAAAACCAAAAAGAAATATTTACTATGCTTAAGCACTATGAAAATACAAAAGTTAACTATATGTGTACTTCTCAGAGCCTCCCCACACCCCTTCCCTGCCACCCTGCCCCCCCCAAAAAAGAAAAGACACAATTGATGGCAATGGTGATGATAATGGAATTATTACAGAGAGATAAATAGACGATAAATAATACAGGTAGATGATGGACAAAAAGATACCCAGCCAAATAGGTATAGAAATACACAATGGTCCAGCAGCACTTGAGCAGAGCAACCTCGCATTGGTATCTGCATTTACCACTCACTGATTTGTTCAGTAAGGACAATGAAAGCAGAAAGACCTCCTGGAAATTTCTGCATTGTGCTAAGGGACAGGTAACAATCCCTACATGGTGCTGTTGTTTATAAAGATGCTTCTCTAATTTTTTCATCTATAATACCATGTACTATTTGAATGAAATGTTATGCTAGTGTTCAGATTGGAATGCTGATTTATTTTGATAAAGATTTGTTTTGAAGATTTTAATATTTACAAATTGAAGGTGACACAGGCTTTTTTTTTTAGCTTAGATACACCTGCAGAAAGGAATCTAGCTTTGAACCAGGGAGCGGGCTCTGCCCCGGGGCAGGGGAATACCCCACTTTCAACGGGCCCAGCCACACTCCCCACTGCTTTGTTTTTGCCTTCTAGTATGGATGTGCTCAGCACATTTTTCTTGTGCTTCACCCCCTGTGTTCAGTTTCTATCCCTCGAATATTGAGTTGTTCAGTGAAGAGCCTTCCCTAACACATGGGGAGAAAACACTCTCTTCAGGGCTCCACCGGGGCCCCTGCTTCTTCCTTCCTCAGTGAAAACTACAGGCACTAAGACACTGGAAATGCCCCTGGCCCTGGTGCCCTGTTTGTTTCTCTGATCAGAATGAGCAAGTAAAAGGCCACAGAGTGGGAAGTGCCTTTCTCTGGAGTGTGTAGTGACGGCCACCCACCCCAAGCACTGCTTTCTTCCCCTGCATCTTCCTTCACAAACTCATGTCATATGAATGTGACATGGAAGGACGTGCTTCCCCATCATATGGGAAACACAGTGAGTGAATTACTGAAAAGCCAATATACAGACCTTTCTCAGGAATAGTAGTTTGAAGGCACATTTGTCATCACTTTATAACCCCTCCAGCAATTTTCTGTGGAATTACGAAAAAGACAAAGTGCTTCCAAGGAAGGGGCACATCACTTGTTTGTGTAGGGCAGGGGTCCTCAAACTACGGCCTGCGGGCCACGTGCGGCCCACAGGGTGTTTTTCCCGCCACTGCCTGTCTTGCATAGCAGCTGACTGGTCCGGGGCCTGCAGTGCACATGTGTGGAATGTGCGCTGCATTCTCCGACTCCCCTCCTTTTCTCTGTCTCTTGACTGCTATCTGACGAGTCACCAGCTTGCCTGTGCTGCCTAAGGACCAAGGTAAGAACAAGTTAGGATTTATTTTTCTTTTTTGAAGTTAGGAGGCCTATTTTTTATTTTGCAGTTAGTAGGGCCTTTTTTTTTGCGGTTAAGGGGGGGCCTTTTTTTTCTGAAGTTAGGAGGTCTTTTTTTTTTTTTTTGCAGATGGGGGCACCTTTTTTTTTTACAGTTAGGAGAGCCTTTTTTTAAAATTTGGTTAGTTGGTTGGGAGTGGTTTCTGGGGGGGTTGCATCACAGTGATAACGCAAATAGTCAGCGCTCAGTGCTAATGCAAATGGTCAGCGCTCAGTGGTAACGATAATTGTAAGTGCTCAGTGTTAATGCAAATGGTCAGCGCTCAGTATTAATGCAAATT
>CAUYRH010029899.1:0-11036 GCA_963574655.1 Perodicticus potto
GGATTTCACGGCCCTGCGCCTGTGGCTCAACGGGATAAGGCACCAGCCACGTACATCTGAGCTGGTGGGTTCGAATCCAGCCCAGGCCCGCCAAACAACAATGACGGCTGCAACCAAAAAATGGCCGGGCGTTGTGGCGGGCGCCTGTAGTCCCAGTTACTTGGGAGGTGGAGGCAAGAGACTCGCTTGAGCCCAGGAATTGGAGGTTGCTGTGAGTTGTGATGCCAACTCACATGGCACTCTATCCACGGTGACAGCTTGAGGCTCTGTCTCAAAAAAAAAAAAAAAGAAAAAAAAAGAAGGGGTTTCACAGCTTGGTGCCTATTGCACAGTGGTTATGGCATCAGCCACATACACCCAGGCTGATGGGTTCAAATCCGACCCGGGCCAGCTAGGCAACAATGACAACTGCGATAAAAAAATAGCTGGGCATTTTGGCAAGTGCCTATAGCCCCAGCTACTTGGGAGGCTGAGGCAAGAGAATTGCTTAAGCCCAAGAGTTTGAGGTTACTGAGAGCTGTAATGCCACAGCACTCTATCAAGGGCGACATAGTGAGACTCTATCTCATTTCCAGGAGCCTCTGTTTCCTTGTTTAATACTTGGGATAGCTGCACTTTACTCTAGGGTTACTGGAAAGGTCATACTGAAAGCACTCCCCTAACAGGAAATACTACTACCAGGGAAAAGAGTACAGGCCTTGAAGCTGGACAGATATCTGTGCCTTTTATCAGCTGTATGACCTTTGACAAAACTGCCACTCTCTGATTCTTAGTTGAAAAATGCGCCATACTCCTGCCCTACTCTGCTATTACAATGATCGAATACAATCATGCACATAAAAGTTCAAAATAACTTTGGGAGGCCAAGGTGAGAGGATCACTTGAGGCCAAGAATCTAAGACCAGCCTCAGCAACATAGTGAGACCGTGCCTCTACACAAAAGTTAAAAGAAAAATTGGCTGGCCACAGTGGCATGCACCTGTAATCCCAAGCTAGTTAGTTGGGAGGTTGAGATAGGAGGATCCCTTGAGTCCAGTAGATTGAGGTTGCAGTGAATTATGATGACACTACCACACTCTAGCCTGGGCAACAGACTGAGATCCTATCTCAAAAAACAAACAAACAAAAAACTTAAAATAGTGCGTGGCAAAACAGTGCCTACTATATGCTTATGATTACTTTTCTTGCTGTTAATACAAGCACTGACCCCACATATATTTCTAGGTCTGAACATCAAGATTTCTAGAATGAGTCTTACCTGCAAATTAATTCAGCACTATACCCAACTAATTAATACTAAGTAATTTACACCCAAGACCTCATTTGTGTGAAAGCTCTAGTTTATGCCTAGGCCAATTGCCACAGTGAGGACAGATCTGATCTCCATTACAGACCCATTAGCTTTTCTCTGTTCCAAGGTTACAGACAGGTACTGTAACACCAATCAGCTTTCTCAAAAAGATACCAGTGAGAAGGGAGGAAACAGACACTAAACATCCCCTGCCATGCCCAAAGTGGGCATCTGGGCTTAGCAGAGCCTACAAGTTATTCCTTCTTCCACTTTGTGTGTTTCTAAAATTTTCTATCTGGACAACACATTACTATGGCAATGTTTTGTTTTGTTTTGAAAGACTAAAATGCAATCAGTTCCAAGAGCTCCCAGATGAAAAAGTGAATAAATCAGTAAAAACTCACAGTGGTTCTGGGGAAAAAAAACAACTTTAAGCACATGTTCAAAACTATTATATCACTCATATTCTCTTCACATGTGAAGATCTGAATGGGAGAAAAAACTCAAGAGTACAATTCCAACCAGAATAAAGAAAGGAATATTAAGAAACTTAGGCTCCTTAAGTAGTAATTTAAAGTACAATTAGTTTAATAGTTTTATTTTTCAACTACAGTGGAAATTTAAAGCATATGCTAAGTGTTTCCAGACACTGCTTCCCTATTTTCATTGCCCATCATGAACTTGCTACTGGATTAGGCATTAGCGTTACAGCCATAAAAAGGGCTACTGTCCCAAAGGCCATATTTTTAAAATGCTAAGGAAAACAATTCCAAAGGGAGAATAAAGGAAAGTGATGATCTTAAGAGACAGGAAGAGGTTTACATGTTTGGTGGCAGCTGCAGCACAGCACAATCTTCTACAGAAACACTGACCCTATAATCCCACAGCGTGGTGTGGAGGCGTCAGGACATTCCTAAATGAACCGTGACACTGGGAGCAACACTAGGTTTGGGGAAATCAAGAATTGAGTGTTGGGTGCAGATCTGCCAAGGTTATAGTATTCATTGGCAAATGGCCCAGTTATAATCTACACAAAATGGAAATAGTATGAGGCACCACTGCATGACCAAGAGGAGCCACACATCACTTCCATTTTTATTTCATGGCAAAAACTACATTAGGAAGTGTTATAGCTCTTTTAGAATTTGTTTAGCAGGACTTTTTTTTTTTTTTAACTGAAAAACCCTGAAAAATTAGGAAAATTTATGATAGAAGGTAAAAATGAATAAGATAGGGAGTAAATTTATTTTTGTTGATTTCTGTAGAAGAATAAAACTGATTTGGGAGAAGATGAAAAGTGTCCATTAACAATTTGGGACTGTTCAGGCCATCAATACTCAAGATAATTAAGACTATAATGTCAGCAATTTCTTTCCATCTCCCAGGTTCTGGAAGAAACAATTACACAATCCCATTGTTTGAATTAGCCTTTTTTTTTTTTTTTTTGCATTTGTGTTTGATTACTACCCTGCAGATAAGGAACAATGTTAAATCAACATTGCCTGAAACTTAACTTGGCTGCTCTTTGTATTATTTAAAGCACTGTTATTTTCTTAGAGCTAAAATTTCCCTAAGTAAAATACTTAGTAACCTCAATCCTAAATTCTATGTGAAGATATTGTTAAAGAAAAGGATACATAGAACCCAAAATTTAGAAAACATAGGAGCAAAGTGTAGTTTCTGGGAGTAAGATTTACATAACTGCTGTTTGCTAGTATAAATCACTGTTTCGAAAAGTAAAAGTGGAAGGTAAACCACTTTTAGGCAGCTTCAGGAAGCCACCCTTAAAAGATGGCAGAATGTACTTTAAGATGGGCATTCTCTCCTCTAAAACTGCAGAGACATCACTGTCCCAGAATCAACACTCACAAAATTAACAAATCAACACTTAAATACTTAGTACTTAATGGATTTATGCTATAAGTAATACAACAGTTTTTCAAAATTAATTTTATCCTTTTTATAGCTCATTTGATAAACTGGTTCTACTATATTTTCTACCAAATATCTGTTAACAATAATCTTACTGCTATGGATACGCACCAAAACCCATTATAAAAAATAAGTCATTGTACATTTATAGCTTTTTTTTGTTCTCTTCAGTAGGCATTATTATTGTATCTCCATTTTATGTGTAAGGTACTGAGGCTGAGAAGGTTTCCATGACCTGCATGTGCTCAAAACTCCTACTCTCCTGTCCTCTTTCTACTAAAACTAGGCCTTGTTAGACTATATTATTTGTAGCTCACAAGCTACTAACAATAATTTAGGCTTGAGAAATGACAGACAGTCTTTATGTTTGAAAAAGAAAAGAAAAGGTGGCTCAGCGCCTGTGGCTCAACGGGCTAAGGCGCCAGCCACGTACACCTGAGCTGGTGGGTTCGAATCCAGCTTGGGCCCTCCAAACAACAATGACAGCTGCAACCAAAAAGAAAATGGCCAGGCGTTGTGGTGGGCGCCTGTAGTCCCAGCTACTTGGGAGGCGGAGGCAAGAGACTCGCTTGAGTCCAGGAATTGGAGGTTGCTGTGAGCTGTGATGCCACAGTACTCTATCCAGGGTGACAGCTTGAGGCTCTGTCTCAAAAAAAAAAAAGAAAGAAAAGAAAAGGTGTTGTTTGAAACCATTCTATCTGCCCTAAAGTGTTCTTTACCTTCAAGACAGGAAGTGGAAAATAAGGCATTAAGCAGCGGGTAGAATAGGAGAAGATCAAATACTTCTTTAAATTTTCATTTCAACTGCTAAGCTATAAAAGCTTCAATTACCCCAATAACAACATGTTTGGGGGTATATTAAATGCTTAAAGAAAGATTTAAATATTGGTTTCATATTTAAGAGTTTAAAACAAATTAGAAGGATTTATCCCAAAACACTATTTAATTTACAAAATGTTCACTCCAGCAATATCAATAAAGTAGCAACCTTAGAGGAGTCTGGGAAAATTATGATCTTGGTGGCAGCATAGTTTTGCTATTCTCCCAAGTTTCTCCATAAAAAACACAGACCAAGTAGATAACAAAACAAAAAAATCCAGAGACAGTATTTTTAAAAACTACGGGATAACCCCAAAATGCAAGGGAGTAGACTCAAACCACCAACAGCCACAATACACCTATACGGTCTCAGGCGTACCCTTTCCTGGAGGGCAATCTGACAGACTGGAGAACAGCAGGACAATTTGAGGCTAGCAGCAGAAACTGGGAAGGGTTTTGCCCTCTCCAATAGCCACTGAGCAAGGGGGCCTTAAAAAAAAAGGTCTGAAGTGCTGGAAGCATTCTACATCTCAGTACTTTCCAAACTACTCAGAGATGGCTCCCTTCCAGGACCCGCCCAACACTAAGGACAACCTTCCAAGAAAAAGAACTAAATTAGAGCAGGATAGAAATAAGATGGACAAAAGAATGAGAAAGGCCAAGTAAAAGCAGGGCAGGAAATCTCACAAAGTAAGTCACCATATTTCTCAATAGGACCTGGAAATAGCAGAGGAGGGAGCTTTACAGCTATTTGAACTAATTCACCTTCTAAAAAACTTGGGAAGTCTAGATTCACACCCAAACAAACAAAAAAACCCCTCCTGCCTATAATCCCAGCACTCTGGGAGGCCCAGGCTGGCTGGTAGATTGCTTGAGCTTAGAAATTCAAGACCAGCCTGAGCAAGAGAGAGACCTCATCTAAAAATATCTGGGTGTTGTGGCAGGCACCTGTAGTCCCAGTTACTTGGGAGGCTGAGCCAAGAGAATGGCTTAAGAATTTGAGGTTCCTGTGAGCTATGACGCTACAGTACTCTACCGAGGGTGACAAAATGAGACTCTGTTTCAAAAATAAATAAATAAATAAAAAGCAAAAAAAAGTGTGTATGTGGCAAATCCCCAAATTACTATAAGGGGAAAAAAAAGAATAAGGAACAGAATAATAAATAGCCCTACAGAAAGCTAAACAGATATGGTCAAAAGAGATAAAATTATGATATACCATCCAAAATAAGAAAAAAGACACTAAGATACAGAAAACGTTATAAATCAGACCTCAAAAAACTCAAAGTGACAGAAATCAAGACAAAATTATAAACAAAAGAAAAATCACTCCAGAAATGAAGACTAGGGTGGCATCTGTGGCTCAAAGAAGTAGCGTGCCAGCCCCATATACGGGAGGTGGCAGGTTCAAACCTGGCCTTGGCCAAAAACTGCAATAAAAAAAAAAAAGAAAGAAAAGAAAAAACAGAAATGAAGACTAAACAAGAAGGAACACAAGAACTAAGAAGAACAACAAAAGAAAAAAAGATAAAAAGCAAAAAAAAAAGTTAAGTCTAAAAAAGTGAACAAGGAAAAGGTTTGGAGAAAAACTGACAAATAATGGAAAAGAGGTAAAGATAAAGCATATGGATAATAGGAGTCCCTAATTAAGAAAACCAAACCAAGGGAAAAGAATAAATACTAAAAACTATAATTCAAGAAAATATCCCCCAACAGCAAAAAGACTGAAATTATATATTAAAAGGAAAATTGAATAATATATTTAGATATTCAAGGAAAAAATCTTAACTATCCAGAAAAACTCACTTCCAAGTGTCACAGACAAGCTACTATTAACAAGAACTCAGAGAATATTGTTTTCATGACCCTTTCCTAAGTAATCTACCAGAGAACAAGCTTCAGGTCCAAATGACTAGCGAAGAACTGACATAAAAACTGATGGACAGTGCTCAGTGTGGTTATTTATTTACAGAATTAAGACAGGAGAGAATGTTCAAGGTAATGGCTATGTGATATTGAAACTATAGAGTACATTGTTTTTAAATGGGGGGGAAATTTAGATGGCATGGGCTAAAAATGTCTGTTTTTTTTTTCCTTTTTGAGACAGAGTCTTACTATGGCCTCAGTAGAGTTGGGCTTAAGTGATTCTCTTGCCTCAGCCTCTGGAGCAGCTGGGACTACAGGCACCTGCCACAATGCCCGGCTATTTTTTGGTTGCAGTTGTCATTGTTGTTTAGCAGGCCCGGGCCAGGTTCGAACCTGGCAGCTTCGCTGTTATGTGGCCTGCATCCTACTCACTGAACTATGGGTGCGGAGCTAATTGTATATGGTTTTTTGTTTTTTTTTTTCAGACAGAGCCTCAAGCTGTCACTCTGGACAGTGTGTCGTGGCATCACAGCTCATAGCAACCTCTAATTCCTGGGCTCAAGCGAGTCTCCTGCCTCCGCCGCCCAAGTAGCTGGGACTACAGGTGCCTGCCACAACACCCCACTATTTTTTGGTTACAGCCATCATTGTTGTTTGGCGGGCCCAGGCTGGATTCGAACCCGCCAACTCAGGTGTATGTGGCTTGCACCTTAGCTGCTTGAGCCACAAGCACTGAGCCCAGTTGTCAGTTTTTTTAAAAACTATTTTCAGCAATCAGAATAGAGGTGGTATTTTCACTCTGAGGCTATTATACGTGAATGTATGATGTGATGAAGCAAATAAGATAGATCTGGATATTCTAATTCATCCTCTGCATCCTTGAGAACAAGGATTCTCAATGTGGAAGAAAGCAGACAGAGATATAACAGCAAAGAGGTTAAGATGTACAGGAATACCTCATTTTATTGTGTTTCAGTATATCGCATTACACAGATAAGTGCACTTTTTACAAATTGAAGGTCTGTAGCAACCCTGCATCAAGTCAGTTTGTTGGTACTATTTTCCCCAATACCATATGCTCACTTCAAATCTCTGGGTCACATCTTGGTAATTCTCATAATATTTCAAAGTTTTCATTATTACTGTATCTGTTATGAAGACTTGTGATCAGTAATCTTTGACATTAGTGTTGTAATTATTTTGGTGCCACAAATTACATCCATATAACACAACAATCAATCAATAAACGTGTATGTTGTGACGGCTCCACCAATTAGCTGTTCCTCTGGCTCTCTCCCTCTCTTTAGGCCTCCTTAATCCCAGAGACAACAACATTGATATTAGGCAAATTAGTAACCCTGAAATAGTTGTTAAATGTTCAAGTGAAAGAGTTGCATGTTTCTCACTGTAAATCAAAATCTAGAAATGATTAAATTTAATGAGCAAGGCATGTTGAAAGTCAATAAGCCAAAAGCTAGGTCTCTTGTGCCAGCCAGCCAGCCAAGTTAGGAATGCAATGAAAAAGTTCTTCACGGAGAGAGCATCTCTCTCCCCACTTGAAATCTCTCCCTCTACCAGGAGCTTTGGTGTTTTCTGTATTCTTTTCTGTAAATCAATTCTGTCTTAGCACAGAGGGGTGGGGGGAGGATTAATGTAATGAAGAATAATAAAATACATATATTTGAATCATAAAAAAAAAAAAGACAGGAAAAGTTCTTCAAGAAAATTAACAGTGCTACTTCAATAAACATAAATGGTAAGAAAGTGAAATAGCCTTACTGTTGATATGAAGAAATATTTCATACTTTGGACAGGAGATCAACAGTCTCTTAAGCCAAAGCCTAATGCAGAGCAAGACCCCAACACTCTTCTATTCTATAAAGGCTGACAGGTGAAGCAGATGCAGAGGAAGAGTTTGAAGCTAGAAGAAGGTGATTCACAATTTAAGGACAGAAGATATCTCCATAACATGAAAGTATAAGATGAAGTAGCAAATGATGATGTAGAAGCTGCAGCAAATTATCCAAAAGACCTAGTTCAGATCATAGATGAAAGTGCCTACAACAACTAACACATTTTCAATGTAGATAAAACAACGTTATATTGGAAGAAGATGCCATCTAGGACTTTCATAACTGGAGAGGAAAAATCAATGCCTGGCTTCAGAGCTTCAAAGGACAGGCTGATTCTCCTGTGAGGGGGTAAGGCAGCTGACTGTAAGCTGAAGCCAAAGTTCATTTACCATGCTGAAAATCCCGGGGTCTTTAAGAATTGTGCTAAATCTAGCCACAGACCCAGCTATTCCCAGCTACTTCAAGGGCCAAAGCAAGAGGATTGCTCATGACTATCCTGAACAACTTAGCAAGACCTCATCTTAGAAAAACAAACAAACAAGAAAAACTACTGTGCTAAATCTACTCTGCCTGTACTCGAGAAATAGAACAAAGCCTAGATGGCAAGAAATCTGTTTATAGCATAGTTTACTGAATATTCCCAGCCCACTGCTGAAAACCTACTACTTAGATAAAAAATTCCAAGTAATCACCCAAGAGCTCTGATGGAGATGTACAGAGAGGTTAATGTTGTTTTCAAGCCAGCCAACACAACATCAATTCTGTAGTCCATCAATCAAGGAGTCAACTTTTAAGTCCTATTATTTAAGAAATGCATTCCATAAGACTATAGCTGTCCATAGACAGAGATTCCCCTGATGTATCTGGGCAAAGTAAATTGAAAACCTTTTGGAAAGAATTCACCACTCTAGATGATATTAAGAACATTCATGATTCATGGGAGGAGACCAAATTATCCACATTAATAGGAATTTGGAAAAAGCTGATTCCAATCTTCATGGATAACTTTGAAGGGTTCAAGACTCCCGTGGAGGAATTTACAGCAGATGTGCCAGAGAATTAGAATTGTAAGTGGCACCTGAAGACTATGACTGAATTGCTGCAATCTCATGATAAAACCTGAATTGATAAGGAATTGCTTCTTATAAACAAGCAAAGAAAGTAGTTTCTTGAGATGGAATCTACTCCTGGTGAAGATGCTGTGAATATTGGTTGAAATGAACCAATTTAGAACATTACATTCATTTAGTTGATAAAGTAGGAGGAGGTTGGACACAGTGGACTCCAATTTTCAAAGACATCCTATTGTGGGTAGAATATTATTAAACAGCATCGCATGTTTCAGAGAAGTCTTTCAATGAAAGGAAAAGCCAATCAACGTGGCAAACTTCATTGCTGTCTTATTTTAAGAAACTGCCACAGCCACTCGACCTTCAGCAACCACCACCCTGATCACAAAACAGCCACTGACATCAAGGTGAGACCCTCTATCAGCAAAAAATTTAAGACTCACTAAAGGCTCAGATGATCATTAGCACTAAAGTATTTTTAAATTAAGGTATGCATAATACATAGGGGTTTTTTTAAGACATTATGCTATCGTACACACTTAATAAACGACAATTTAGTATAAAACAACTCTTACATTGTCTGTTCTATTATTTATGATTCACTTTATTGCAATATTTGCTTTATTGTGATGGCCTGGAACCCAACCCATAATGTTTCTGAGGTGTATCTATATTCTACAGGTATCCCTGTATTCTGAATTTGACAAAAATTATGATGAATATGTGTAATTTCTTGCCTCATTTACTTGACCATTAAAATAGTGATCACCATGGTAATAACCATCATCCCTAGCATTCAGACTATGATCTAGAAATATCATTTTCCATTAAAAGAAACCAGGGCTTCTGAAAGAAATGGCTAAATCTTTTTTTTTTTTTTTTTTTTTTTTGTATAGACAGAGTCTCTCTTTATCGCCCTTGGTAGAGTGCTGTGGCATCACACAGCTCACAGCAACCTCTAACTCCTGGGTTAAGGCAATTCTTTTGCCTCAGTCTCCCAGTAGCTGGGACTATAGGCGCCTGCCACAATGCCTGGTTATTTTTTTGTTGCAGTTTGACAGGGGCCAGGTTTGAACCCGCCACCCTTGGTATATGGGGCTGGCGCCCTACCCACTATGCCACAGGCGCCGCCCAGAAATGGCTAATTCTGAAGAAAATAGTCTGGGCAGAGATATCCAACATGAGCCCGAAACACCTTAACATATCAGATAGCAAGGAAGCTATTAAAGGCTATGAAGGTCGTTTCAAGGGAACTCAAGAGTCTTGAACAGGTTCCCATTGACAAAGATGGGACAATGTGAGATTTGGGATAACTAATGAACTGAAACCCATTAAATATGCTCATATCCATGCATTCAAATTGAAAGGAAAAGAAAAATAACCTAATTCATCACCTCATCACCTTCTGAAGACAAAAACAATTCATTATCTTGAAAACTGGGTAAATGAAAGGAAAGAATCTAGTATTTTATCCTGTTTTCCTAAATGAACTACGCTATTGAGCAACAAAACAGTAATAACAGGGAACTTCATTCTATAAAATTTTACCAGCTAGAAACTGCAAACAAAGTAACAGAATTTACTATCACTATTTTGCAACCCCTAAAAAATTATGGGAGCTTTCAGCACCAATAGCTGTACCAATCAAAAAAGAGTGAAAACCAGACATCATGGCATCTCATGCCTCCTAATGGAAGAAATTAACACTAGCAATATAGTCTTGCCAAAGGGATAGATCCTGAATTTGACCACACTTAGGAATCAGCTGCCAACTTATAGGAAACCTGCAGGACAGGGGAGCGTGTGAAACTTCACCACGAGGGTAATAAGTAAAAGCCACATGGTTGAAAAGTACAAGTCAAAGGTGAGTTTTTCTTTTTTCTTTTTTTTTAAATACGTGTATTTTATTAATCTTCATTACATTATTTCCCACCCCCCCACCCGTCCGTGGTAAGACAGAATTGATTTACAGAAAAAAATACAGAAAACACCAAAGCTCCTGGTAGAGGGAGAGATTTCAAGTGGGGAAGAGAGAAGCTCTCTCCGTTCCTCTCCCGGTCTTTCCCCCGTCTCCTCCTCTAGGCCTCTAGCCTCAGGGTATATATAGGTGTATGGGTTCCTTGGCCAGGAAACGAATGAATACAGTCCCTTCCGCCGGGGGCAAGGTGAATGAGTGTATCAATGAATGGACACAGTCCATCCATG
>CAUYRH010029902.1:0-15140 GCA_963574655.1 Perodicticus potto
CTATACTCCCAGCTACTTGGGAGGCGGAGGCAAGAGAATCGCTTCAGCCCAAGAGTTTGATGCTGTGAGCTATGATGCCTCGGCACTCTACTGAGGGTGACATAGTGAGACTCTGTCTCAAAAAAAAAAAAAAGAAAGAAAGAAAGAAAAATTAAAAAAAGAAAATATTCAGCAAAACATACTGTAAACACATGCACTCTTGTCTAGGCTTTTTTCCTTTTGTTTCATTTCTACAGTAAAGGCACAATAGATTTGGCATAACTTTTTTTTAAATAAGAGAAATGCTTATTTCCAAATACAATGCACCTGGGGAGAATCACAGGAGTGATAACCCAGTGTTTCGGTGATGGTCAGATACTTTATAGATGCCTTTTAGAAGGGATAGGGGGAAATATGGGGTATAGATGCAAAAAGTATTTGCTAGGAAGGATGAAGAGATTGGGGGGGGGAAACAGATTGACATGTAAATTAACCTGAGAGACCAATATTGTGTGTTAAATGATTTGAGCCTGGTCTTCTAGTAGTCAGGGAGAGGAAAGAAGTCAGTTGCCTCCCTTTCGATCTTTTGATCTGGTCAGTCTCCTTTTATGTAGAAAGAGGGAACTCCCCTTCCAAATGTTTTCTGATCTTAAAAATGACTTTTAATTCAAAGTATTCTTCAAAGTATTACATAGTAATATTTGGGGGTGAAATTTTTTTAGCTCCTCCATTCCCCCTGTCTGGAACTTCTCTAGAAGTTCCACACATTAAAAGCTCAGTTGGTGGCTATGGAGAGAAGAGATTGGGTTAGTAGTTTAGTAACATGAGATCTAAAAAAGAAAAAAGAACCTAAATGAGAATCAGAACAAATAAGTAGAAAGGAACAGATCTGAGCAAATTTCTCCACACCCCTTTACATCAGTGTCCTATTCTTGGAAATCTGATGGAGAATATTCCTCTTGTCTTTTAAGACGTATAGATTAAGTCTTTCCTTGCCCTGAGTGGCAAGCATTTTCACCGGTAATCATACAAGCTCCTTCCTGTTGGCCTGTCAGGGCACCCGGGAGACAGCAGTTTTCACATATAACAGAGGCCGGGCTGCTGCTGACTTCTAACTGAAGTGTTCTCAGTGATTGCATGGTGAGATTCAACTCTTGTTCTATTCCCCGGAAGAGATTCAAAACTGTCTTTTTAATCTCATGAGTTCAAAATGCGAGGTAAAGTCTTGAGCACAAAAAGAACTTAGAATTATAATACACGTAACACGTCTAGTGTGTTTGCTTGGTACTACTTTATGAACAAAAGAGCCCACGTTTGTAAGGGGTGTTTACATTGTACCTGGCAACAAAGGATGTCAGATCATTAAGTCTGTAACATCTTGAACATGTCCAAGGGGACCACGTGTATGCACAACAGGTAATAAAAAGAGCAGTGTAATTTACAGACAAGGTCAGGTTGAAAGCTGTGACTTCCTGGTCTGTAGTTTGCGGCTCCTCTTCTTCCTCATTTGCACTTCCACATCTCCAGGGTTCCTGTCTGTCTATGAGAATAGAAAAAGTTATAAAATATTTGCTATTAAAGGCTGTTTAGCTATAGGGCTTGGTTTTGTCACTTATACAAGTCAGTCTAGACTTCTTCTCTATCCACATACAGTCTTTAGCGTCTGGCAACTTAACAAGGGGAGAACGTGAGCTACCCTGAATTGCATAGGCCTGGCTTGTGAGGTCTCCGTGCCATCTGGTAATTTGATAATCGTTGACATCCTGAGGGTTGGTGTCAACACCCTCTGAGACGTATGAGAATGGCATCTGTGGAATCAAACCACATTGTTTGATCACAACATTGCTCCAGTGTGTCACCTAGACAACATATAGCATCATTCCTATTTTCAACGCAGAGGGAAACATTCCTTTCCAGTGACTTTACCTGGGAGAAAGATAAATCTTGAGCGTCTCTAGAAGCTCTGTGTCCAGTTGACTCACCAACAGGAGAAGCAGTATGATGTTTCTTCTCTGGCTGTGGATGTCACATCTTGTCATACATCCATCTCCTGCTCTGGTTTCCCCAGGCACTCAGGTTGGCATAAGCAGTCATTAGATTGATTAGTCAGTGTGGCCAGAGTCTGAAAGACTGATATAAAGGGATGCTGGCTCTGTGTCTGATCTGCTGGAAACTCAGTAAGGGTTAGTGAGAGCGAGGCACAGTTTGAAAGAGTCATAGTGGAAGATGAAAGGAGAGTGAGAAAGGTCGAGACAACCTCCATCAGCTTCCAACATGCAATTCTCAAAGAGGAAGGATTAAAAGAAATATCTCAAAAGACCGTGGGGTGAGGGAGGTTAAAAGACAAAAGGAATTTATAGATGAAAAATGGCGTTTCTTGATCTTGGGAAAAGCTATTTACTTCTTGAAGTCGTCTGCTTCAGGGGCCTAGAACCAGCCCTGGAAAGCCTTACTTTCAGGTCACCTGCAGGGATTATCCTCTAATTTTCTGTGTGTAGTTGATGTTTGGGGCGGCTCATGTGAATCCCAAAGGATTTTTCTTTTGTCTTAATGGCAGCACAGCCCTAACCCTTTATAAGGGCCTTTCCGGTGAGGTGACAACACAAATCTCCTTCTAAGAACTTGGATGTATGCGTGATCTCTTGGTCAAACAGGTGGTGGAGGCCATGCTCCTTTCACCTGCTGATAGGCTCCAGACATAACAGTTAACACCTGTGTGCAGTGAGTCATGGTTTTAAATTGTTCACTTAAATCCTGGGAGTGTTCAGTCAGTCCAGGAATAGGTCTCTATGTCTCAGCAGCCATGGAGTACAGAACACTGTTCCAAGGGGTTAAACCATGTCTCCTCATTGGAGCATTCCAGATTGTTATAAGGGCCAAAGGTAATGCCCCTGCCCACTGAAGACCCAGTGTCTTGACAGACTTCTGCAGAATTTTTTTTTTTTTTTGTAGAGACAGAGTCTCACTATATGACCCTTGGTGGAGTGTCGTGGCATCACACAGCTCACAGCAACCTCCAGCTCCTGGGCTTAGGCAATTCTCTTGCCTTAGCCTCCCGAGTAGTTGGGAGTACAGGCGCCCGCCACAATGCCCGGCTATTTTACTGTTTTGCAGTTTGGCCAAGGCCGGGTTTGAACCCTCCACTTTCGTTATATGAGGCCGGCACCCTACTCGATGAGCCATAGGCTCCGCCCTGTATAATCATTTTTATTTCTAGATTTTTTACACTCCACTTGCCCCAAGCACTGGGGGTGAAATGGGATATAACATTTAAATAATGATCCCAGAGTCTTAGCAAGCAAGTGGTTTAAAATGAGTCCTTTGATCTGACTCAATCCATAAAAGAATACCAAAACATGAGACAGTTACTAATTTCTTTACCACTGGAGTAGCATCAGCATTTCTAGTTAAATAACATTCAGTCCGTCCATCCATTAATCACATAAACAAAACCAACAGAGAAAAGCCTGAAGCTGGAGGTTAATCTATAAAATCAATTTGGAATGTCAAAAAGGGATAGTCTGGCCCTTTGAGGCCAGTTTCCTTCAGTGACTTGATGAGATTTACAAATAGTGCTCTAGGAAATAATTTGATCGGAGATATTGTAGGTCCCAGGGCAATACCATCTACATGTATTGTTTTCTTAATTATCCCCCATTTGCCCTCATGCCTCGTAAGATAGGAGAATTATTGTACACAGATATGATTCAATAAAATAAAAAAAAATTAAAAAAAAAAGAAAATAAAAAAAATAAAAGTTAAACAGAAAAGGGGGCCACAGGGAATCTGATTGGTACAAAACACAATCCATCTGCTATTACAGGTCTATTGGCAATAGTAGTGCCATCAGAAATTAAGAAACAAGATTTTAAAATTGTGCCACCTGCATGGCAGACCCCAAAGGTATATTTGACATCTGTGAAAATGCAAAAATATTTGTAGGTTATGCCTCCAACAAAGGTTTAATAACTAGAATCCACAGAGAACTCAAACATATTAGCAAGAAAAGAACAAGTGATCCCATCTCAGGATGGGCAAAAGACTTGAAGAGAGACTTCTCTAAAGATGACAGGCGCACGGCCTACAGACACATGAAAAATGCTCACCATCCTTAATCATCAGAGAAATGCAAATCAAAACTACTTTGAGATATCACCTAACTACAGTAAGATTAGCCCACATAACAAAGTCCCAAAACCAGAGATGTTGGCGTGGATGTGGAGAAAAGGGAACACTTCTACACTGCTGGTGGGAATGCACACTAATATGTTCCTTTTGGAAGGATGTTTGGAGAGCACTTAGAGATCTAAAACTAGACCTGCCATTTGATCCTATAATTCCTTTACTAGGTATATACCCAGAAGACCAAAAATCATATTATAACAAAGACATCTGTACCAGAATGTTCATTGCAGCCCAATTCATAATTGCTAAGTCATGGAAGAAACCTAAGTGCCCATCGATCCATGACTGGATTAATAAATTGTGGTACATGTATACCATGGAATATTACGCAGCCTTAAAGAAAGATGGAGACTTTACCTCTTTCATGCTTACATGGATGGAGCTAGAACATATTCTTCTTAGCGAAGTATCTCAAGAATGGAAGAAAAAGTATCCAGTGTACTCAGCCCTACTATGAAGCTTATTTATAGCTGTCGTATGAATGGTATAACCCAACTATAGCACAAGAATATAGGGAAAGGGGAAAGGGTAGGGAGGGGTGAGGGGAGGGTGGGGCGGAGGTAGGGTAATTGGTGGGGCCACATCTACGGTGCATCTTAGAAGGGTACAGGCGAACCTTGCTAAATGTAGAAGACAAATGTCTTCATATAATAACGGAGAAATTGTCGGGAGGGCTATGTTAATCAGGTTGATGAAAATAGTTAAGATTGTATATGAAGCCAGTACATTGTACCCCTTGATTACACTATTGTACACAGCTATGATTTAAAGATAAAGATAATAAAAAAAATAGTGGCAGCTTTTCCTCTTGTCAGTGTGCAAGTTCAAGTGAGGGATACAGCAAATTAGGCTCAAGGTCATTTGGGGGTAAGGTTTCGAGTTCCCTGAGGTATCTGTCCTAAGCAACAGTTATCTGTACTCACTGGAGCACAGACTTAGAGGCGGAGGCTTTATAGTGTCACTCAGCTGAAGTCTTTAACTGAACCAGCCTGAGACAACACCTGTGTACAGAGCACAGGACCATCAACCTAATGAACAGAAGTGGGTCTCTAGGTGAAGGTTCTAGAGTCTAAATCTGTTCAGAGACTAAGAAAGTATCGAAGGAGAGTCACAGTATCCTTGAGGTATTCAGATTTACATTAACTAATAGTTAGAGAGAAAGTATGATTCAGTGTGTAACCGAATAAAAAAGTTGAGCAGAAGTCAGTTAATGTATTCCTAAAGTCACATGAATTACATCTACGAGTTAGTTTCTAGCTTTTTGATAAAATATTTGATTTAAGCGCTTATAATTTTAAGCCAATTGATGAGAGCTTTCTATGTACAATTTGGTGGTAAAGGATTCCATACCAATGATGTACACAGACACAGGCTTTCAGAGAAGCAGCTCTAATAACTCTTACAAAGAATTTGTACTTGCTGGCTCTTAAATATTACTATTGTTTTATTCAGATTATCAGTCTTTTAATTACTTATTTTATTGTACTAAGCAATTACTAGCTAGGTGACAATTTTGCCTTTAGTAAGATTTTGTCATTTCTGTAAACATCTGTCCATTTCAAGGGCCCAAGACTTACACGTCCAGGGAGGCACTGCCAGGAAGTAGAGTACCCAGTTCTTCAGAAATTCAGGATCCTCTTCTCATCTTAAAGTATGGCTTTGGTTCTCAGATCTCTCTCTGATCAACTTAAGCAATGATTTTTTTTTCCCTTACTCCTACACACAAGAAAAAGGAACGAATGGAGAGAACACAAAAATTGCTGCAAATTCCTGAAAGCTGGTGTTTGCACCCCCTGAAGTATTGCCATTTACTGTCTGTTTCCACCTGGTCCAGACATTTGAGGGCTCTCACTGGATCTAAGCTAATTAATTATCAGATCCAATCTGATCCCAGACCTATAGTTTAGTTTCTGTAACAATTTTTGAATAGTTAGGATCAAGAACTTTCTCAAACTTACAGAGTTTAAAAACCCAAATCTGAGTTGGGTTCAGGCTCAGTGCCTGTAGCACAGTGGTTGCGGCGCCAGCCACATACACTGAGCTTGGTGGGTTCAAATCCGCCTGGGCCAGAAACTAAACAACAATGACAACTGCAACAAAAAATAGCCGGTTGTGTGGCAGGCGCCTGTAGTCCCAGCTGCTTAGGAGTCTGAGGCTAGAGAATTCCTTATGCCCAAGAGTTTGAGGTTGCTGTAAGACTGCGAGCTGTGATGCCACAGCATTCTACCTAGGGCGACAGCTTGAGACGGTCTCAAAAATAAAAATAAATAAAAACCCAAATCTGGGGAGTTTTGGAATTTGAAGGAGAACCTACCCACAGCTGCAGAGAGAGAGTGAGCAGGTCCCGCAGTACCTCGCTTGGACACTCGGTGTTCCTGGGGGGTCTCTGAGAGCTCTACCTTGGAGCCCACCCTTGTTAAAAATTAAGTTTAACAGAGTTTAATTGAGCAAAGAGCAATTTACATATTGGGCAACTGAGGTAGAAGAGGCTCAGGGAGACTCTACTGTGGAGACGATTCATGGAGAGAAAGAGAAAGTGGGGTATACAAACAGCTGGATTGTCACAGCTCAGGTCTGCCTCACAGTCTAATAACAGTTTTAAAAGTGGAATTAAAGTTCAGAGGTCTAAAGAGCATAGAACTGGCACCTCTGTAATATTTTTAAATACAGTTTGAACAGTTTGGCCACCTTTGATTGGCTAAAGCTCCATAATTGGCCGAGACGAAGGGATACAAAGGAGTGAGGATGGATGGAGCAAACTTTAGCTGAAACAGACAACTGTTTGTCTTTTAGTTTTGAACTTTTAAACTAAAGAAGCCTTTTAAGTAAAACCAATAAGACTTACCCAAGATTATAAACTAAACTGAAGAAGCAAGAAGTATCTTTAAAGAGGAGGGAGAACATGCTTTGCAAACTCTAGAAACACCACAAAAGCAACTCCAAGAAAGAAAATTCTCACTCATCATAACGAGATGTAACCTACAATTTTGTCCCGTCGTGTTTTCCAGGCCTGGCTTTCTAGCTGACTGAACATATATGAATATCTGAAAGCCCCACATGTCCCTACAGAGGACAGGAAAGCAGAGCTGTACACAAGAAGGGAAAAGAGCCAATGAATGGTGAAAGCTGTAAATACAGACCAGAACAGGTTCTTTTCCGGCCTGAGAACTGAACCGAGGCTGCTCAGATAAAAATACAGAGGTTTAACCATTAGGCTGTGATGCAAATGACCCTCTGTCATTATTCCTATACGGGCAAAGTTAAAAAGACTTTTTAAATCTTTGTTTTAAATTAGATATTTGCTCTTCAATTTTGTTGAGAATCTTTAAGTCTAGACACAACATTATGTATCTTTCTTTCTTTTCTTTTTTTTTTTTTAGAGACAGAATCTCACTTTGTTGCCCTTGATAGAATGCTGTGGCATCTCAGCTCACAGCAACTTCCAGTTCTTGGGCTTAGGCAATTCTCTTGCCTCAGTCTCCTGAGTAGCTGCGACTACAGACACCCGCCACAACACCCGGTATTT
The DNA here is from genome assembly GCA_963574655.1 of Perodicticus potto. Classification (NCBI taxonomy): domain Eukaryota; kingdom Metazoa; phylum Chordata; class Mammalia; order Primates; family Lorisidae; genus Perodicticus; species Perodicticus potto. Next base: position 7,691 of record CAUYRH010029902.1, read on the forward strand.
TTTTGTTGTAGTTTGGCCAAGGCCAGGTTTGAACCTGCCACCCTCATTATATGGGGTCAGTGCCCTACTCACTGAGCCACAGGTGTTGCCCTTTTTAGCCTAATTTCTCTATTAATACAAATAAGGCAATTGTTCCAAATAAGAGATTTCCTAAAGTTTTTAAAGAAAATTTAGAAGTCTTTTAATTTAAAGGATCCATCTTTTCACCATTAATCTCAATGGTTTCTTTATTCCAAAAATCCACTTAATCTCTCTACAGAGAGAGCTCAGAAAAGCCAACCCAATGCCTTTTCACAGAAGAGGCAGTATCCAAGATTGCCAAAAATGTGTTCTCAGAAATGGAGAAGGTAGACAGAAAGAGAGTAGGACATTTTAGTGCAAAGGCTTCCCCCAGAGTTTGTCACATTGGGTGCACATAGTGTGCTGATGTGTCTCAGACCTCCAATCTTCTCTCACTGGCTGGTGGACATGGTGGAGATTGAGGACATGGCTCCTACTCCACATGAAGCAAACTTGGGGACATGAAAATAGAACAAGAGGGAGACCTAATATAATTCTTGTTTCGGGGACCTGCAACAACTTCTGTCTTAAAAGACACCAGACTAGTCAGACCTGAACAACTGGCCAGTATGCGGGGCAGGTGTGAAGGTCGGGCTCACGGGGAGCCAGGCCCGAGTTCCACCCTAGGGTAACCCTCTTCAGACAAAATGACACAGAAGGACAGCAGCAAAACAAGAAAAATTTAGAAAAGCAACAGCAATAAAAGCCATTCTGAGAAGAGATGGAATCAAACAATATGAATATTCCACAAAGTCCCCCCAGATACACCACAAAGTCCCCCCAGATAAACCAATACCAGGGTCACTCACAAGACTAGTTGCCCACAAAAACTTTTCTCTCATTAATCTTAAATTGGAAAGGACAGTGATCATTTGTTGTCTGCTTAACCAGAGCCCAGAGAGGAAAATTGGGAGAAAGACTGATAATAAAGTATCTTAGCTCTTAGTTCCGACCTTCCCCACTGTGGCTTTCAGGAGAGTTGAGTGGCTTTTATATCCTGCCTTCTATGGGAGACTGTAAGGGTGAGGAAAGAAAAATTACCCTTTTTCCCTGGAAATTTGCTGAAAGATCAACTCAGAACTAAGGCAGAGTAATAAAAGGAATGTTTATTTTAAAGTACCATGTGCATGGGGGGAACCACAAGAGTGAAGACCCCGTACAACATGATTCTTAAGGCCGTAGGACTTTTGAAGTGATAAATGAGCACTGGCTTCAATTTAATATCACTGTCTGCCATTAGCCCTTGTAAAAATGTCAGCTTATCCTTTGAAGCTTTGAAGCCAAAGATTAATTTCTGTCCTCTCAAGCAATGACAGTTCTAGATGGCATCTTCTTTCAATAGAAATCTATTTTGTTTACATTGAAAATCTGTTATTGGGTATTGCCACTTTCATCAATAATCTGAGCTCTACATCTTCTGAGTACCTTCTGCCACAGCACTTGCTACTTCACCATTGGCTTTTATGTTACGGAGATGGCTTCTTTCCTTAAATCTAATGAGCCGACGTCTGCTCGCTTCCAACATTTCTTCTGCAGCTGCTTCGCCTTTGCAGAATTGATGAGCAGTAAGGGCCTTACTCTGGATTAGGCTTTGGCTTAAGAAAACGTGGTTTGTTTGATCTTCTTTCCAGACCACTAAAACCTTTTCCATGTCAGCAATAAGGCTGCTGGGCATTTTTAACACTAATATGTTCACTGGAGCAGCACTTTTAATTTCCATGAAGAACCTTTTCTTTGCATTCACAGTTTGGCTAACTGTTTGGCACAAAGGGGCCTTGCTTGAGACAGGTCTTGGCTTTCTATCTGCCTTCCTGACTAAGCTTAGTCACTTCATGCTTTTGGTTTAAAGTGAGAGACATCATATTCTTTCTTTCACTCAGATTCTCAGAGGACACTGTAGGCTTATTAGTTGGCCTAATTTCAATATCACTGCCTCACAGGGACTAGGGAAACATGGAGGGAGGGAGCAAAACGGAGGCTGAGCCAGAGGCGGAAGCAGTGAAAACACACATGACATTTATTAAGTTTATCACTTTTCACGGGTGGTCTGTGGTGCCCCCAAGCAGTTACAGTAGCAACACCTGAGGTCATTTACCACAGATCTCTGTAACTGATATACTGACAATGAAAACAATTGAAATATTGGGAGAATCAGGAGGGTGTGACACAGAGACAGGAAATGAGAACCTGCTGTTGGGAAAACTTTCCCAGGAGCCGTGCTCACTTGAGGCAGGGTTGACACAAGGCTTCAATTTGTAAAAAACACATCTGCAAAGTACAATAAAGCAAAGCTCAATAAAATGAGGTACATTTGTAATGACAGCCGACTCTTGGACAGCATGGGTTTGAACTACTCAGGCCCACTCACATGCCACCTCTGCCACTCCAAAGACAGCAAGACCAACCCCTTTCCTGCTGCCTCCTCACCCTATTTAACATGAAGATGACGAGGATGAAGATGTTTATAATGATTCATTTCCACTTAATAAATACAAATATTCTTCTTCCTCATGATTTTTCTTAATTACATTTTCCTCTAGCTGTGTTGTGAGAATATAATATATAATACATATAACATACGAAATATTTGATAATTGCCTATGATGTTATCAGTAAGTCTTCTGGCCCATAGTAGGCTATGCATGGTTAAGTTGTTGGGGAATCAGAGTCATACGGTCAACTGTACAATAATTACAATCATAATTCACAAATACAAAAATATTACAGAAGTGTGACTCAAGAAAGTATACGGAAAGCTGTGTTATGGGAGCTGTGAGGACATAGTATGTCCCGTTGAGTGGCTGGGAGTTTCTTGGAGACAATTGGAGGAGGACGTAATTTGTACAGGTCAAGGGCATTCCCGTCAGAATCCTTGGCAAAACTGAAGGCAGAGAGGAGTAAGAAAGTGTGGAGTGTGCTGGGGGAAGAGCAGGGAGTTATGGAGTGTATGATGTTGTGAGAAATACTGTGAGGTAAGATTTACAACATGGGTAGAGGCTGGCGCAGGGAAGACCCTAATGCTAGGCTGAATTCTCCATGCGACAGTTTCCAGCAGTAATTTATACTAAATGATCAGAGGCATGTTCTAGAAGAACTGGTCAGATGAAGGAGTAGAGATGGACATGGGAATGGGATGAGGGAAGCTGCAGAAGAGAGTGTGAGATCAAAGATCTTTGAGTTGACCAGGATGAATATCTAGGGGCCTGACTGACGGGGGGACAGCAGATTTGGTGAAATGCACCAAAATCAGAACCAGAGAAGAGAGGACAGTGGGCCCTGACAAATGACCACTAACCGACATGTGAGTGGGAGGCTCAAGTTAACTTCCTACTGTCAGTTCTGTTTCTAGAAGATTAAGAGCAAGGACTAGTCGAAGTTGGGGAGCTCAGTTTCAAACAGGTTGAATTTGAGGTACTTGTGAGACAGTACCAGATTGGAGTGCTAAAAATAGGGTTACTAAAACTTGGCATGCCAACTGAGTAAGAGGTTCTAGTTCTGCTAATATTGCCAAGGGAAGACGGAATTCTCAAAAACCACATTAAGTCAGCATTCCGAGGAGGTATATGTAGGAAGTAAAAGAGAATTTGTTCACTGGCGGAAAAAATTGGGAGAAAATTGGAATCCACCCTTCACTGATCTCAAAAGACTGTTACTTATCATATTTCTGACGACGTGACTTCGTCATATATTATTAGAAAGCATTGCTCGGAGACTGATGCAGGATGACCGTCCGTCAGTGTGGAAAGTGCCGTAGGAAACGCCCCAGGAAAGGTCCATGCAAGTGGCCAGACTAGGAAGATTCGTCAGTGTGATGTGACTTCGTTAATTACCAACCTAAAGTTACACTAACACAGTGGTTCTCAATGTGTAATCCCTGGGAACCTGTTATTCGAGGAGCTCATTTTGGGTCCTGCCTTCCACCCACTGAGTCAGACACACTGGGTTTGGGCCCCGAATGCCTTCCAGGTCATTTTGACGCGTGCTGAAGTCTGAGAAGCTCCGTGCTAAAGCCGTGACAGCCCGCAGTGATTCATGGTGCCGAGTAAAGGGGGACCAGGGCAGCTGGGGACAGCAGTGTCTGTAACCTCCTCAACTTGTAGAAAGCAGCAGGTGGCTCCTCCCTCCCCCTCTGCAGTATGAAGTGCGGCTGGGGGTGCAAACTTCACTCCTCCGCGAAGCTCATCTGGCACCTGCTCCCACTTGCCGAAGATCCTTAGTTAAGGCTGCAGTGAGAGGGAAGGAAAAGCAGCTCTAACTGCTTCCTGCATGCTCAGCCGGCCTCTCTTCACCCTTCCTCTTTGTTATGAGGTGAAATGATATCCTCCCCACAAAGACCACTGAAGTCCTAACCCCCGGTACCTCAGAAAGTGACCTTATAAATAAAGTCTTTACAGAGGTGTCAGTGAAGTCCTTCGGGGGCTCTAATCCAGTAGGACTGGTGCCTTTATTTACAAAGAGGATGTTTAGATATAGAGACAGACATACTCAACAGGGGGACCACGTGGGGACACAGAGGAGACCACGTGACCTGCATGATGTTTCTATAAACCAAGGAGCACCAAGGATGGCTGGCAAGCTGCGGAGGCTGAAAGAGCAAGGAAAGACATTCTGTCTTCATAAAGGGCATGGCCCTGCTCACAACCTGACGTCAGGCTTCCAGAACTGTGAGACGACAAATGTCTGTTGTTTGAAGCTACCTGGTTTTTGGTACTTGGTTCCAGCAGCACCGACAGCCACCTGGTAGTGTGAGAGACCGCAGATTTAGAGAAGACGCCGCAGACACAGGTGGTCTGACTCTGCTGGGGCCGTGGGTGCAGACCATGCCCAGAGAGGAGGAGCTTCAGAGAGGGGCCGCTTCCTGATGGGGCTCTGGACTCAGAGCTTGCTTTAGTGCACACAGAGAAAAGATTCAGCCGGGTGTGGTGGCTCGAGTCTGTAATCCCGGCACTCTGGGAGGCTTGGGTGGGTGGATCGTCTGAGTTCACAGGTTCGAGACCAGCCTGAGCTGGAGCGGGACCCCGCCTCTCAAAATAGCCGAGCATTGTGGCCCGTGCCTGTAGTTCCAGATACTCGGGAGGCTGAGGCAAGAGAATCTCTTGGGCCCAAGAGTTTGAGTTTGCTGTGAGCTGTGACTCCACAGCACTACCAAGGGTGACTGTTTGCAAGAACCCTGTTCAGAGCGTCCCAGGAGAAGGCAGGTGGGGACTGTAGGCCATTGGTAGTTTGGGCCCCTCACGGCCACAGCTGCGGCAAAGGTGCCGGAAGCACAACCAGGTGGAGCTGCTTAGTTGAAGTAAGGCTTTGGGGGAAAAAATTCTTACTTTGTCTACTGTGATGGCATAGACATCATTAATTAAAGAGACAGGACTTAACTGCTAGCAATAAAAACATTACAGCTGGGCCATGCCTAAGTCTAAGACACACTCTAGTGGCAGGTTTCAGGGCTTGCTGAAGGCATCAGAGAAAGCTGTAGCTTTAAGCAGGAAGCAAAGCTGTTTCTCAAACAGGGTCAAAGCTTTGGAATTTAGCCTCTGAGAGATCCAGATAAGCTATGCTACAGGAAAGAGAGATGTGAAATTTTCAAATGCTGCTAAAACTAAAAAAAATTGAAGCTTCTGTGCTGATTGCTTTCCCTCTTCTCCTTCAGTTAACTGATTAATTAATTACTTGTTCAACAAATATTTCCAGTCTCTATTGTTAGCTATCAGGCGATAGGTCATGAATATAATGATGAAGAAGATAGAATAAAATGTTCTTGGTTGAGCTTGTATCATATCATAAAAAGTCAGCTTTCATCCTGCTTCTTCTTTTCATTGTTTTTGTGGAGGGCGAGATGGGGGGATGAACTCTTACTCTGTTGACCTGGCAGAGTGCTGTGTCATCACAGCAACCTCAAACTCCTGGGCTCAAGTGATCCTCCTGCCTCAGCTTCCCGAGTAGCTGGGAGTACAGGAGCCCACCACTGTGCCCAGCTAACTTTTCTATTTTAGTAGAGACGGGGGTCTCACTCCTGCTCAGGCTGGTCTCAAAATCCTGAGCTCAAGTGATCCCCCTGCTTTGGCCTCCCAGAGTGCTAGGATTACAGGCGTGAGCCACTGGGTCCAGCCTAAGCCTTTCTTTTGTCCCTTAAATATGCTCATGTTTAGGTAACATTATGAAAATCGAAGAAAACTATAACCTAAGGATTCAAAGGACATTACACATTTTCATTCTTAGGGACACCAAGCACCAAGCTAAGGCAAATAGGAGTCATAGTTATAAATAGGACATTCTGCCCAACAGGAAAGACATTTCTAAATTCTGTCCCCATCTCTCTCTTTATGGCACTTGCTCCATTTTTATGTCATTTTATGACTTTTTAAAAATGGCACTAAAACGACATAAGCTTTTCCAGCATTTTACAATATTCCAAAGACAGTCCTCATAGATGATTACATTTTCCGAGTTGGTAGGAATTGAGAATGTATTCATTTTATCCTTCAAATCACCTCTTTTTTTAACACATGAAGGCAACTAAGTGCCTATGTCATTTTGAATCTACTGGCTTAAGACCGTAAAAATCATCAGTCAGTGTGGCTAGCTTCCACTTGTCTGCTTGATACACAGGCACTGTCGCCACAGTATTTGAGAAGCTGGTTTTTTCCAGATGACATTTTCTCCTTATTTTTTAGTGGCCAGGAGGTTGTAATATTATGAATCACTTGAAGAGCAGTAACAGGACACTCATGTTCCAAAGGTGAAGTTGCAGAGGAAATGCGGCAGCGGAGTTGTTCAGGAGACTCGGTATGTGGAGTGAGTCAGACCTTAGGAAACAAGCACCCACGTCTCTGCATAAACTCAGGCCTGAGTGACCCGCTGCGTTTGGGGGATTGCGTTCTATTCTGTGGCAGTCATCTTAAACTCAGCTGCTTATTGATTTTAGATCCTTAGAACATCCTCTTCTTTCAACAAAGTGAACATTTGGACATTTGAACAATTTTACAAAGGGATATTTGACATTTTCAAACTGACTCAAGTGAATTGGTTCATTTCAATCTTCAGGGTCCAGAGTTCTGCTCCCTTTAGAATCCCCCTCCCTGGAGCTCCAACGCCCACCGGAGGCTCCAATAGCCAAAAAGGCTGGACCACTGCTGAGGAGACACCTGTGCCTTGGTGTCTCCTTCACTTTACACTTAGGACTAAATGTGGCACCCCCATTTCCTATGCCTAGGTCAATTTCTTGTGAATTTCCTAGGCCTCAACTCCATGAGTGGACTGTGTCCATTCATTGATACACTCATCCACCTTGCCCCCGGCAGAAGGGACTGTATTCATTCGTTTCCTGGCCAAGGAACCCATACACCTATATATACCCTGAGACTAAAGGCCTAAAGGAGGAGACGGGGAAAGA
>CAUYRH010029903.1:0-32165 GCA_963574655.1 Perodicticus potto
TGCCAAACAGCAATGATGACTGCAACCAAAAAATAATGCTGGGTGTTGTGGCGGGCGCCTGTAGTCCCAGCTACTTGGGAGGCAGAGGCAAGAGACTTGCTTGAGCCCAGGAATTGGAGGTTGCTGTGAGCTGTGATGCCATGGCACTCTATCCAGGGTGACAGCTTGAGGGTCTGTCTCAAAAAAAAAAAAAAAAAAGAAAAAGAAAGGAAAAAGAATCTGTTTGCATCTGAGAATATGATTACAACCACTCCTATCTTCTGAATTCCATTAGCTTGAAATACTGTTTTTCCATACCTTAACCCTTAGTCCTGATTTGTCCTTCAAGGCTAGGTGTATCTCCTAGAGACACCATATGAATGTCTTGTGCTTTTTTTATCCTTTCAGCCAGCCTGTGCCTCTTCAGTGGTGAATTCAGTCCACTGACATTTATTGAGAGAACTGATAAGTGTGGTGGAGTTCTTTTTTCTTTTGAAACAGAGACTCAAGCTGCTGCCCTGGGTAGAGTGCTGTAGCATCACAACTCATAGCAACCTCTAATTCTTGGGCTTAAGTGATTCTCTTGCCTCAGCCTCCCAAGTAGCTGGGACTACAGGCACCCGCCACAAAGCCTGGCTTTTTTTTTGGTTGTAGTTGTCATTATTATTATTATTATTATTTTTTTTTTTTTTTGAGACAGAGCCTCAAGCTGTCACCCTGGGTAGAGTGCTCTGGCATCACAGCTCAAAGCAACCTCCAATTCCTGGGCTCAAGCGAGTCTCTTGCCTCTGCCTCCCAAGTAGCTGGGACTACAGGCGCCCGCCACAACGCCCGGCCATTTTTTGGTTGCAGCCGTCATTCTTGTTTGGTGGGCCTGGGCTGGATTCGAACCCGCCAGCTCAGGTGTACGTGGCTGGCGCCTTAGCCCATTGAGCCACAGGTGCCGAGCCTGATTGAATTCTTAAAATATCCCCAGTGACCACCCCCTTGTGAGGATGGAGAGGCAGCTCATAGGCCACCACAGCAGAGAAAGCTGTGTACCCACTTCTTCCCCCCTCGAGTAGGAATCCCCCTTGCATCTGATACCCCAGGTGCTACTCACCTCAACCCATAAGCTCTCGGTTCAGATATCGGTGGCCTAAGGACACAGAAACAGAGTACAGACCCACCCAGGAAGACTGTGGCAAGCCCAGGAGAGTATGGCCCAGCACTTCCCTGTCAGGGGAGGTGCCACTCCCGCCTCCAAGAACATCTGGTGGAAGGCCTAGGCACAGCCACCTTGGGAGCAGGTGAGGGGCCACTGCTGCAGCCTCTCTCCCTGTTACACCTGGAGACCCCCTACAGCTTGGCATTGACAGCGGGCTTCCTGGGGTGGCTGACTCAGCCAACTGGTTGGGGAGCCCCAGCTTCAGACATCAGGTGACTTTGACTGAGAGCCTTGTTGACAAGACATCACTCACGGCTCTTAGCTTTTCCTAAGACAGAAAAGGCCACAGCCTCACCCTGTCCATGGCAGCAGTACAGTGGCCTCCACATTCTCTGTAAGTCACTTCAAGGTGGACTTTATCGTGCACCCAGTGAGCAATTCGATAACCTCCTTTTTGAATCAGAACTAAGCATTGGTGGCACCTAGATAATTGAAGGCAAAGCGGATACATTTTTTTTTCTTTTTGGAGACAGAGTCTCACTTTGTTGCTCACTTTGTTGGATGGAGTATCGTGGCATCATAGCTCATAGCAACCACAAACCCTTGCCTCAGCCTCCCAAGTAGCTGGGACTGCAGGCGTCCACCACAACACCCGGCTATTTTTAGAGATGGGGGCCTTGCTCTGTCTCAGGCTGGTCTCCAACCTGTAAGCTCAGGCAATCCATCCACCTTGGCATCTAGAGTGTTGGTATTACAGGTGTGAACCGTCACGCCTGGCTGCAAAGCAGGTCTTTTTGTGTTAGACTTTTCAGGACAAATGCCTCCATTCTATTGGAGCCAGGTTCTTTTTCTTTTCTTTTCTTTTTTTTTTGTAGAGACAGAGTCTTACTTTATCGCCCTGCATAGAGTGCCGTGGCCATCACACAGCTCACAGCAACCTCCAACTCCTGGGCTTAGGCGATTCTCTTGCCTCAGCCTCCCAAGTAGCTGGGACTACAGGCACCCGCCACAACGCCCAGCTATTTTTCTGTTTTGCAGTTCAGCCGAGGCTGGGTTTGAACCCGCCACCTTCGGCATATGGGGCGGTGCCCTACTCGCTGAGCCACAGGCACCGCCTCGGGGCCAGGTTCTTTTTTTTTTTTTTTTTTTTTTTTTTGAGACAGTCTCACCTCGTAACTCTCGGTGGAGTACCGTGGCGGAGTGCTGTGGCATCACAGCTCACAGCAACCTCAAACTCTTGGGCTCAAACAATCCCCTTGCCTCAGCCTCCCGAGTAGCTGGGCCTATAGGCGACGGCCACAATGCCTGGCTATTTTTAGAGATGAGGTCTTATTGTTCAGGCTGGTCTTGAACCTGTGAGCTCAGGCAATCCACCCACCTCGGCCTCCCAGAGTGCTATGATTACAGGCACGAGCCACCATGCCTGACTCAGGGGCCAGTTTCCTTCAAAGATATAATTTCTTCTGTGTCCTGAAATGTTGAACAAACTTGAGCACATGTATATGTGATTTTAGAAGGATTTTTTTCTCACTCTGTCGCCCTAGGTAGAGTGCCCTGGCATCATAGCTCACAGCAACCTCAAACTCCTGAGCTCAAGCGATCCTCTTGCTTCATTCTCCCTAATAGATGAGACTACAGGCGCCTGCCATGATGTTCGGCTAATTTTTTCTTTCTTTCTTTCTTTCTTTCTTTCTTTCTTTCTTTTCTTTTTTTTTTTTTTTAAGAGACAGAGTCTCACGTTATCACCCTCGGTCGAGTGCCATCGTGTCACAGCAACCTCCAACTCTTGGGTTTAGGCGATTCTCTTGCGTCAGCTTCCAGAGTAGCTGGGACTACAGGCGCCTACCACAATGCCCGGCTATTTTTTTGTTGCAGTTGGCTAGGGCCAGGTTTGAACCTGTCACCCTCAGTGTATGGGGCCAGCGCCCTACCCAGTGAGCCACAGGCACCGCCCAGCTAGTTTTTTCTATTTTTAGTAGAGATGGGGTCTCGCTCTTGTTCAGTCTGGTTTCAAACTCCTGAGCTCAAGCAATCCACCTGCCTCAGCCTCCCAGAGTACTAGGATTATAGCATGAGCCATTGTGATTGGCTGTTTTAGGAGAATTACATGTTGAAAATTCTGAAAGGTCTTTGCTGAATCCTTGGTTTGAATCTTCTAGCTCCTGGTGTAGGTTGTTTTTTTGTTTTGTTTTGTTTTTGAGACAGAGCCTCAAGCTGTCCCCCTGGGTAGAGTGCTGTTGCATCACAGCTCACAGCAACCTCCAACTCCTGGGCTCAAGCGATTCTCCTGCCTCCGTCTCCCAAGTAGCGAGGACTACAGGCACCCGCCTCAATGCCTGGCTATTTTTTGGTTGCATCCGTCATTGTTTTTTGGCCTCCTGGGCTGGATTCGAACCCACCAACTCAGGTGTATGTGGCTGGCGCCTTAGCTGCTTGAGCGACAGGCGCCGAGCCATGGTGTAGGTTTTGTTTGGTAGTCTGGCCTCCCCCAGGGATGGTGCAGCTTGTGAAGGTGACCCTGGGAGTAGCCATGGGATCGTGGAGACCCAGCCATGGCCTGAGGGATATGAAGACTGGTCACTGACCTCTCAGCCCCTTCCATGTTGGCCCACCCATTGGAAAGTCCTGTGCAGTGCAGACTCGACAAGGGGATACAGGGCCCATGACATTCTGAGTGTCTGGTCCTTGACAAGTTTTCTTCGAGCTATAGTAAGCCCCTGCTGGGCAGCACCTGTGGCTCAGTGGGTAGGGTGCCGGCCCCATATACCGAGGGTGGCTGGTTCAAACCCGGCCCCAGGCAAACTGCAACAAAAAAGCCAGGCATTGTGGTGTACGCCTGTAGTTCTAGTTACTCAGGAGGCTGAGGCAAGAGAATTGCCTAAGCCCAAGAGCTGGAGGTTACTGTGAGCTGTGACGCCACGGCAGTCTACCAAGGGCAACAAAATGAGACTGTCTCTTAAAAAAAAAAAAGAAAGAAAGAAAGCCCCTGCTCACCTTCTGTTTCCTGAGGGCCACACTTGACTTTTAGGCACTGTCTCATTTAAATCTTCCTGAACTGCAGATAGAATCTTCTGATTCACCAAGACAGCTCTGACACCTACCTTTACCCTGGGTCACAGACTTCCCAATGTTTCTGGGGCTCTTGCTATCTGTGACAACCAGAGCCTGGGGCTGAGGGCAGGGTGTGTTCCAGGAGGGCCCCAGCCTTTTGAACTGGGTGCACAGTCCTGTGAGGCCTGAGTCTTCTCTGGGCACCGAGCTATGAAGGGTCACACCAGCTCTGCTGCCCACCAGGGACCCCCTGGGCCATCCAGGTGTGCAGGGTGGAGCCTGTGGCAAGTGTGTTTCCAGAGACACACGGTGCTAGCCATGGACCCTTTCCTAGGTGAGGAGTGGGAGGGAGGGGTCTGATCATCTTCAGTGGATTTCTCAGCCTATTCCCAGCACAGAGCCCCAACCTTGGCTGCATGGCTCCTGCCAGGCGCTCAAGCCCCCGTACAGCCTACCCCCATCAGCTCCCCACAGGCAGCTAGAGCCCCCTCCACTTACTGCTGAGCCCAGCTCTCCCTGTGTTTCCCACCTGCACCAGGAAGACAGTGTTGCAGAGGTCACTCTGGGCTCTGGGAAGCAGTTGTGTTGCTTGGGGGAGATATCTTGTTTTTTTGGGTTTAGTTGAAAAAGGCAAGTTTTCTTTCTTCCTGAACCAAAAAGGCTTAGCTAGAACATAGTGTTAGAAGCACAAGATTCATGCCATGCTATAAAGAACAATTGATTTTTCTGCCAGGCAGAGCAGCTACAGTCAGTTGAGGAGACTTTGAGTGGGATGTAGAGACACCCCACACACACACTAGTACCACTTCACCCCAGATCCTGCTGTCAGGGCCCAGAGGAACTGAGGACACACTCCCCTTGCCCCACCAGGACCCCGAGCTTCTCTTTCATACCTGGGGGACGATCAGGCCAGGGGCCAGAGCCCCCAGCACAGAGAGCCATACTCAGGTTTGCAGGCGGCCTGCCCTGCCCCAATGCCCACCACAGGGTGCCAGGTACATCAGCCTCCCAGCCTCTGGTGCCCGCACCGCTGTGTACCACAGGTGGCTTGGCAAGTGCAGTGCCTGCGGAGGGCGAGTCCAGCTTATGGAGGCCCCAACCCCCCCCAAAGGTCCTGTACCTGCCCCAGACTGGGGCTGGAGGGATCTGCCCTGATGAGTGAGGGTCCCTGAGCTGTGGAACGGTCCTGGGCAGAGTCAGCTGCCCCATGCTGGCTGCACCTCTCAGAACACCAGCCCTGCAGCCACAGGCAGGCACCCTTCCCTAGGCCAGCAGGAGGGTGAGGTCCTCTGATGGAGACCTCACAGGGTCACCTGACCAGCACCTTCCCTCGTAGCCACACTCACTCGCCTGGGTCTATGGCCACAGTCGGGGAGTGGTCCTGTGCCCGCTGCACCTTCCTGAACCCGGCGGGCCAGCGCCAGTGCTCCATCTGCGAGGCTCCCCGGCACAAGCCCGACCTCGACCAGATCCTACGGCTCAGCGTGGAAGAGCAGAAATGGCCCTGTGCCCGCTGCACCTTCCGGAACCTCCTAGGCAGGGAGGCCTGTGAATTGTGCGGCTTCACTCCAGAGCCTTTGCCTGGGGCCTCCCTGCCTATCATCAATGGGGCCCTGCCCAAGCCACCCACCGTCCTGGCAGAGCCCAAGGGCAGCTGCAAGGAGGAGGGAGGTCCAGTGCGGACAGCGGGGCTGGCAGCCGTGGAGCCAGCCGTGAGGCCCCCCGAATCAGAGGCAGAGGCAGAGGAGGCTGCATCAGGACGAGGCTGGGCGTGCCCACGCTGCACTCTATACAACACGCCTGTGGCCAGCTCCTGCTCTGCCTGCGGGGGGCCGCGGAAGCTCTCACTGCCCAGGATCCCACCTGAGGCCCTGGTGGTCCCTGAAGTCGTGGCACCTGCTGGCTTCCATGCTGTGCCTGCAGTGCCTGCAGTGCCCCACCTGGGCCTGCCCACAGACAGTGTTGAGGCTGATCCAGCTCCTACTGGCCAGGAGTCCCCCAGGGTTCCACCCTTCAGCCCCTTCTCAGCCACCATGCAAAACAACCCAGTACCCCGCAGCCGCCGGGAGGTCCCCCCCCAGTTGCAGCCACTGGTGCCTGAGGCTGCTCAGCCCTTGCCCCCCAGTGGCTCCAGAGGGCCCCTCCAGGGCCCAGGGCGGGCCTCATCTGGGGCCTCCCGCCTGGCAGAGCTGCTGTCAGGGAAGCGCTTGAGTGTTCTAGAGGAGGAGGCTGTGGAGGCCAGCCCCACCCACATGGAGGCCAGCAGCTCCACCCTAGGCAGTGACATCATAGACCTGGCAGGGGACACTGTGCGCTACACACCTGCCAGTCCCTCCAGCCCCGACTTTACCACCTGGTCCTGCGCCAGGTGCACACTCAGGAACCCCACAGCGGTCCCCAGGTGCACAGTCTGCGGCTGCTCCAAGCTGCATGGCTTTCAGGAACACAGTGAGCCACCTGCCCGCTGCCCTGACTGCATCGCTGACAAGCCTGGCCCCTGCAGCAGCAGCTGTGGATGGGCACCCTTAGCCCACAAGGCCACCCACCTCTTGCCCGAGCGCCCTGGCCAGTGGGCCTGCCCTGCCTGCACCCTGCTCAACGCGCCTCGGGCCAGCCACTGCGCTGCCTGCCACACGCCCCAGGTCCTGGTGGCCCAGCGCCGAGGGACTGCCCCACTGCGGCGCAGGGAGAGCATGCATGTGGAGAAGCGGCGGCAGACAGATGAGGGCGAGGCCAAGGCCCTATGGGAGAACATCGTGGCCTTCTGCCGTGAGGTGAGTGCCATGCACACACCCCCTTATAGCACCAGTCTTCCCTCACATCTGCCCTGAGACTGGGCTCTGGCCGCAGCCTGGGGAGGAGCCTGTGTTGAGCCACTGAGGCCAGGACACAGGGGGCAGCACTCTCTTCCCAGTCCCTGAACATCCAGCCTGGCTCCCTGACCCCATCCCTGTTAGTGATGGAAAGTGTGACAGTCACCACATCAAACCCCGTTCTCCCCCACATCCAGGAGGTTCCCTGGCACCCTCTGCGTGTCAACCCATAGGCAGGCAATGCCTCTGGGGGAGTGTGGAGACCCTACTGAACCTCAGAGTTCAGATGCCCCCTCACTCTTTGCCCTATGATCTTCAGGAGGCCTGACCCCGGGGTGGCATCACCCTCAGGTTGCTAGAAAAGAAGTGTGCACCTTCCCCAGGCTGGGCCCAGGGATAGGAGGTATTGCTGTCCTGAGTGGCAGGGTGCTTGTTTCCCTTCACCCCTTGCCCATCACACTGTGGACTCCAGCTAGGGGCTTAGTTGTACCCTGGGTTCCCACCTGCAGCTGGCCAGTAGTATCTTAGCTAGTTTGCTGCAGTCACCGTGCCTACACAGGTCAGGGGCTGAGCTGAGGCCTGTGGGCTGCACATGCCCCATGCCTTCCTCCTGGGGCGTGGCAGTATTCCCAGAAACTACCAGGCAAATGGAGACCCACCCTGAACCCAAGGCTGCCCTTCCCAGGCTGAATGACCGGCTGTGGTCTCTGCAGAACAGTGTGAACTTTGTGGATGACAGCTTCCCTCCCGGGCCAGAGTCAGTGGGCTTCCCCGTGGGTGACAGCGTCCAGCAGCGTGTGAAGCAGTGGCTTCGGCCCCATGAGATCAACTGCTCTGTCTTCAGGGACCAGGGGGCCCCATGGTCTGTCTTCCACACACTCCGGCCCTCGGACATCCTACAGGGGCTGCTGGGGAACTGCTGGTGAGGCTCTGTTCTTGGGACCAGCTGGCCCGAGGGAGGGCAGTTGGGGTGGCCTATCTAAGGTCTCCTGCTGAGGCCACCTGGCTCTGCACAGGTTCCTGAGTGCACTGGCCGTACTGGCTGAGCGACCAGACCTAGTTGAGCGGGTGATGGTCACACGTAGCCTATGTGCGGAAGGCGCCTACCAGGTGCGTCTGTGCAAGGACGGCACGTGGACGACGGTGCTGGTGGACGACATGCTGCCCTGCGATGAGGCTGGCTTCCTTCTCTTCTCGCAGGTGTGGAGGGTGGAGATTAGTGGACAGGGCAGTGGGCAAGATGGCAGGCAGTTCCTGACTCTAGTTCCTCTTTAGGCTCAGCGGAAGCAGCTCTGGGTGGCCCTCATCGAGAAGGCGCTGGCCAAGCTGCACGGTTCCTACTTTGCACTCCAGGCGGGGCGCGCCATCGAAGGCTTGGCCACTCTCACCGGCGCCCCCTGCGAGAGCCTGGCGCTGCAGGTCAGCTCCACTAACCCCCGCGAGGAGCCCGTTGACACTGACCTCATCTGGGCCAAAATGCTGAGTTCTAAGGAGGCTGGGTAAGAGGGGCGGGCACTGTAGCAGCGAGCAGAGCGGTGGGAGAAGCGGGGGACGAGTGCCCTCTGACTTGCGCCCTATGTCCATGGTGCCCCTGGTACAGACTGCCCATAGCCAGGAGCCTGGCCAGGATTTGGCCCCATGTAGCTCTGTCACCTCCCCCCTCCCATGTCAGGAAGACCACATCCTGGCCTAGGCTAATGGGGAGAGCCCGGATGACCCTTGCCTTCTGCACAGAGCTGGGTGGAGCAGCCTCCTGCCCAGCGGGGTGGGGCATGTTCTGAGATCTGCCACACATTGGTCATCTGGCTAAGTTTAGCCCCTGGGAGGCCTTGGGGAGGGGCTTGTGGTGCTGAGACCCTGCCCTCATGGACCCAGGCCCTCCCTGCTCTCGGGCATATGAGGGGGTGAGGCCTCCCTTTCCTGAACGTGCCTCTTGTGGGGCACCCATGCCCCCCCTACCAAGCAGCACCTCCCTCTCCTGAGGGCAGGGCCAAGGTTGGAAAGGGTTCCCTGGTTGATAAAGTCTCATGTCATCAGAGGCTGCTCTGCCCACACAGGTTCCTTATGGGCGCCTCCTGCGGTGGAGGGAACATGAAGGTGGATGACTCTGCCTACGAGAGCCTGGGCCTGCGCCCCCGCCATGCGTACTCCATCTTGGATGTGCGCGACATCCAGGGCACCAGGTAGGGGCCGGGCTGGCCGCAGGCAGCAGGTGTGTGAACACGGGTGGGAGCCATGGGTGGTGCAGTCCTGTCTGTCAGCCCTGTGGTCCACAGGCTCCTACGGCTCCGGAACCCATGGGGCCGCTTTTCCTGGAATGGCAGCTGGTCAGACGAATGGCCACACTGGCCAGTACACCTGCGTGGTGAGCTCATGCCACGTGGCAGCAGCGAAGGCGTTTTCTGGATGGAGTACAGCGACTTCATCAGGTACCTGAACACCACAGGCCAGGGGCATATGATGCCCCACTGCCCATTTGGGGCTGAGTCCCTCTCTGAGAGCATAGCCTAACATTCCTGCTGGCCTTGGACAGGGGCCACTCATCCGTGACCCAGAGCATGTAGAGGCCCTGGGCCACAAGTCCTAAGTACGGACCTGATCTAAAATGCAGGTTTGCAGGGTCAGTGGTGTTACCATCTCCCAGTGTTCTAGGCCCGGTACCCCTTGGTGGTGTCCTGGCCGCAGTAGCAAGACAGCATGTCCCACTGGAAGAGCCCCCTGAAGGGCTTCCCCACGTTGGTCCCAGGAGGCTGGGGTGTGCGAGGACGGCAGCTGCACCACACATTACAGGTGGGCTGCGCAAGGCTCAGGCCCACCCCCTGCCGCCAGGTACTTTGACTCTGTGGACATCTGCAAGGTGCACTCAGACTGGCAGGAAGCGCGCGTTCAGGGCTGCTTCCCCAGCTCGGCCAGCGGGCCTGTGGGGGTGACAGCGCTAACGGTGCTCGAGCGGGCCTCACTGGAGTTTGCACTCTTCCAGGAGGGCAGCAGGTGGGCATCACAGAGGCTTTGCGGGCTGGGGGCTGGGGGCCAGTGGCCACAATCACATGACATGACCCCAGCTTCTGGTCTCTGGCCTGCAGGCGCTCAGATGCAGTGGACAGCCACCTCCTGGACCTGTGCATCCTGGTGTTCCGGGCCACCTTTGGCAACGGCGGCCACTTGAGCTTGGGCCGCCTCCTAGCCCACAGCAAACGTGCCGTCAAGAAGTTTGTCAACTGCGATGTCATGCTGGAGCCGGGCGAGTATGCTGTGGTGTGCTGCGCCTTCAACCATTGGAGCCCCACCCCACCGGGTCCCCCCGCTGTGCAAGGTAATACCCCCACCCAGGCCCAGGGCCCAGGCTAGCAGAAAGGGCTGTGGCTCACACTGTCCCTCCCCACAGCTTCCAGCCCCTCAGCAGGAGTCCCACGCAGTGCCCCTGAGCCACCTGGCCACGTGCTGGCCGTGTACAGCTCTCGGCTGGTCATGGTAGAGCCAGTGGAGGCCCAGCCGACCACACTGGCCGACGCCATCATCCTGCTCACGGAGAGCCGGGGCGAGCGCCATGAGGTGGGTGGAAGGCCCGGGGGGTGGCCAGGGAGCACCCTGCCCCAGCTCCACCCCATGCCTGCACCTGTGCCTGTGCCCAGGGCCGGGAGGGCATGACCTGCTACTACCTAACGCACGGCTGGGCGGGGCTCATCGTGGTGGTGGAGAACCGGCACCCGAGGTCCTTCCTACACGTGCAATGCGACTGCACAGACAGCTTCAATGTGGTGTCCACACGTGGCAGCCTACGCACCCAGGACAGCGTGCCACCCCTGCACAGGTGGGTGCTCTGCCCCTGTGCCCCATTGCCCCAGCCTGTGTGCCTTCCAGCCCTTACCTGCCCCTGTGCCCCGCCCCCCCAGCCTGTGTGCCCCACCAGTCTTCACCCACCCCCTCCTTCAGGCAGGTCCTAGTGATCCTGTCCCAGCTGGAGGGCAACGCCGGGTTCTCCATCACCCACCGCCTGGCACACCGCAAGGCGGCCCAGGCCTTCCTCAGTGACTGGACAGTCTCCAAGGGCTCCCACAGCCCCCCACTCACGCCTGAGGTGGCTGGTCTACATGGGCCCCGGCCATTGTAACCACCATGCCTGGAGCTGGGCTGTGAGCAGATGGATACCCACCTGCCTTCCACATGCACTTTATGAGGGAGACCCTGACAGAGGATAATTGAGCCAGAATCTCAGGACCCTGCCCAGGGAGCCTCTGGCTGCAGCTTCCCATGGGCCCCCAGCACCCACAGTCCACCTGACCAGGCCTTCTGGCGGCCAAGCAGAATACCTCGAACCAGGCGGGCTGTAGCCAGCCTCTGGGGCAGCTTCAGCAAGGCGAGTCTGAGGCCAGGCTGCCTCTCCCCAGGGGCTTGGGGACTCTTGCCAGAGCGGAGGTGGCCAAGAGCTATTCACAAAACCAAATCTGGTGTAGGAGGTTACGACTTTGATGAGATCAGTGACCACCATCTGTGGGGCCTGAGGTCAGAACCTTCTTGGCCTGCCCCAGAGCCCAGTTCCAGGCCCCCCTGGAGGTGCCCCAGAGCCCAGTTCCAGGCCCCCCTGGAGGTGGCCCAGAGCCTGGCACCAAGAGGCATGTCCTGGGAGGCAGGTGCCTGTCTCCAGAAGGAGGGTGTCTCCTATCTAACCGCCCCACTATGCAATTCCTGGAGCACCCTCTAGGACTGAAGCCATGACCAGGGTGGCAAGGGTGGGGAGCCTGGCCCAGCCTACTGTCTGGGGAGGCACCTTGTCCTCAGCACCGCCAGACCACTGCCAGACAGGCCAGGGTTCAGCAGAGTCCTTGGCCAGCCTGGCCCATGGCCTTGGCCCTGTGGCAGAGAGGGACCCTCAGCCCATCACAGGCACAAGCAGGGTGCAGCTGATCCCACCTCCCCCCCACCAAAAGCCCAGGGAGCTGAGTCACCCATCTGCCTAGCATCACCCCCAGCTGCTTTGAAGGCCAACTTCCTGGGTCCCCCAGCCGGCCCTCACTGCCCTGCGGCCCCCAGCCCTCACATCCTTGGGGCCCGTGGGGTTTTTACACCTAGAGAAACATTCCCCTCTTCCCTTTGGGCCTCCTTTTACTCTGAGCTGTGAATATTTTTAACCCTGTAAATATGGCCAGCTCTTCTGACACAGAGACTATTTTATCACTTGTCAATCCCCATCCCTGTACAATACAGTTCTCCATGGGTGGTTTCCAGACTCAGGCTCCAATGGACCAAATAAAAGCGTTTTGTTTTGTAGTGATGCCTCCTCACCTATCTGTTGTCCTCTAGGAGTGCGAGCCTTACGGGAGAGCAGGGCTGCCAGGGGTGGCTTGTGGGGGGTCTGGCACATGCTGAGGTCCTGTGAGGATGCCCCGGCAATAGGCCCAGGGGGAGCTGCATAGTACAGAGGTCAGCTCACCATGAGCCTCCAACAGGCAGCTGGAGCCAAGCCATGGTGACATGCCTGGGAGGACTGAGTGCCAGGGCAGGGGGCAGAGGCTGTACCAGACCCTAGTGCCTCAGCCTCACAGGACGGATGCTCACAGCCGACAGGACAATATGGAAGCACGGCTTTTCTCAGAAGTCTGGGGCCCTGTCTGAACTGATCCATCGTCAGGCAGGAGCAAACAGATTGAGGGGGGCATGGAGGGAGAAAAGTTTTATGTTCCCTTCTGCAGCAGGTGGTAGCAACTCCTGCTCCTACTCAGCACCCAAATCCCCTCCCAGAGGGGCTTCTGTCCCATGTCCTGTCCTGTTCAGGTAGTGGCTCTGCTGCCTGGGTGGAGTGGGGGGCTGGGGTATGGCCAGCGCCGGCCTAAGAGGCCTGTCACTGGCAGCCTATCAAATGTGAAAGCAATTAAAGCCACCAGCAGTGTTCGCTCCAGGCGGGCCTCGGGCAGCGGGGGAGCTGCCACAACACATCTCACCTCCATGCCCGTGGACGCTTGCCCTGCTTTACCGCATCTGCGCCACATGGAAACTTCACACCCACCCTCGCGCCTGGCACAGACCTGGCTCTAGGTCCCCCTGGAGTGTCATGGGACCCCCAGGCCTCCCAAGGCCCCTGTTCCTTTGTCCCTGGCCCTGCCCCACCTGGCACCCCGTCTCTGGCTTTTGCAGCCTCCAGACTGATGGAGGCTCAGGGTGTGAACCACACTAGGAGGCCCTCTGCTGGCACGGCAGGACAGGAGTCTCCACAGTGGGCAAAGGTCGCAGCTCTGCTGCCTGGGTGGAGTGGGGGACTGGGATGTGGCCAGCACCAGCCTAAGAGGCCTGTCATCCACACATCCCCCCCCCGCCCACCCAGTGACCCTGGCTCTCCTCCACCAGCACCATTCTCTCTGCCTTTGGGCCCCAGCCTGTAGGGAATGGGTGGGGGAGGGGTCCACAGAGGAATCAGGCCAGAACCTAGGCAGGCGTCCAGCAGGGAGTTATGGGCCACCTGGGGAGCCGAGACAAGACCAGCCTGAAGCAGGGCTTCACCCACCAGGGCCTCATAGGCTGGATGAGGGCAGCTCTGTGGGTGTGTGCCAGCCTGGCCACAGGCAATGGTCAACTAGTCCTGAGTGCCAGGAG
The DNA here is from genome assembly GCA_963574655.1 of Perodicticus potto. NCBI lineage: Eukaryota > Metazoa > Chordata > Mammalia > Primates > Lorisidae > Perodicticus > Perodicticus potto. The sequence continues at coordinate 13,579 of CAUYRH010029903.1, forward strand.
CTATCCCTTCCTTCGCCCTCTCCGCTCCCTCCCTGTCTCCTCCTTGCCCCTGCTTCTGGCCCTGGTGCTCTCTCCCCTTTGGCCTGGCCCAGGTCAGCCTCATGCCCCCTCGGCCCCCTCTTTCTCCCAGCCTCTCACTGTCAGTGCTGTTGGCCACGGTAGCTTCAGGGCGGGTGGCGGCGTGTTCTCACTTGTGAGGCGCCCCTGTCAGAAATGCTTAGTGTACAAATTAACTGCGGCCTCCCCACCTCCCTTTGCACAGCTCTGGGCGCTGGGCTGACAGGCCTGCAGCTCCCTGCCCTCTCCCACCTGCCCGGGGCACATGGATGCCCAATGTGGACCCCTGGCCCCCCGCCCATGTCTGAGCAGGAGGGCCCAGCCCCACTGGCTGGCCAGGGTTCCTCTCAGGCCCCCCAGCCTAGAACTGGACAGGGAAGGCCACGACGGACAGGGAGTGTTGTGTGAAATATGGGGGGGTTTAAGCCCAAGGCTCAGCACCTGGTCTGTCCAAGAATGGACAGTCCTGCCATTGAGGGCAATTGCAGGCTGGACACAGGGCCAGCTTGGAGGCCCCCACAGCACCACCCGCCAGCCTGCCTGCCACTCAGGCGGGGAAAATCATCTGTGACAGGCCCAGGAAGGCCGGCCCTGGGGGCTGCAGAGCGACACGCGGCTCCTCTCTCCAGCATATGGCTGCTGTCGGCCCTAGGCACCACTTGGCCAGTGCCAGGCTCAGAGACGGGAGACCGGGTGGGGGCTCAGGCAGCCTGTGCCTCATATCCCACCCGCCCATCCTGGCCACTCCCTGATTCTAGCGGCTCCTGCCCCATATCTCTTGCCCCCCAGGATAGAGAGCTCACACTCAGCACCTTCAGCACCTTCAGCCCCTCCAAGGGGTGTCACAGAGGGTAAGCCCCACACTCCAACCCACCCCAACCAGCGAGACGATAACCTGGCATGTCCAGGATGGTGCATGTGGGGAGGAACAGCACTGGCTGGGAGAAGGATGCTGGACTCTTGGCAATGGTCTCTAGGGTGGCCAGGGTCACAACAAGGCAGGAAGGAGTGGCCTAGGCCACTGTGAAGGGTCCATTGCCCAGCAGAGAGTGAACCATCTCAGACAAACCCCAGGCGGAGAATCCCCAGGTGCTGCCTGTGCACTTGTCCCTATGGGCCACGATCCTGCCCCCCAACTCCTCGCAGCCCTCCTGTGTCCCTGTTGTGATGTAGCAGGTGCCCAGGGCTCTCAAGGCTTGACCCTGTCCCAGGCCAAGCCCTGGGCCCAGCCTGTCAGCCTGGGGCCCCTGAGGCCATCCTGAATGGGCGAGAGAAGGCTGCCTGCAGGATATAGATGCCCTCCGGGCCTGGGCGTCTTGTGCACACTCAGGAAGCTGTCGTGTATCCCAGGCCAAGCACCCCATGTGGCACCAGTCCCACCCTGGGCTCCCAGAGCTGCTGCCACTCCTGAGACAAACACACCTCTGTCCCTCCACCGATGGGCAGGTGCAGGTCAATTAGCCTCGATGCCAGTCCCAGCAAGGGCTGTGTGCCAACAATGAGGGGATGAAACAGGCCCCCTTTGGGCCTATACTGTACCAGTACAGACCTTGCTGGCCTGCCAAACTGCTGCTGCCCCTGCCTTCCCTGGGCCTTGGCTCTTTATCCTGCCCACCACCCCCCTGCCACATATAATCCCAGCATTAATGGAGGTGACAGGTGGGCAGCCATGGGCAGACCAGACAGAGAAAGTTAATGGCCAGAATGAGCCTCTGGCTGGAGGCAGAAAGAAGGACTATGGGTCCCTACCCCCTCTTGCATCAGGACTAGCTGAAGAGAGGACACCAGGTTCACCCCCCAGGACTCCACTGGAGCCAGAAGCAGCCAGACACTATGTATTCCACCACCTATTCTGCAGATGGGGGGCAGTGGCCCAGGGAGTGTGGACTGGAATCTAGCAGCAGGTCACAACCACAGGAGGACAGCAGGAGGGACCAGCAAGGGAGCCCCTCAGGCAGAGAGCACAGGGACAGAGGTTGTACTGATGACCCAGTCTCACCTGGCCATTCACGGTGGCAATGGTCATCCGAGCAACCAGCGTGCTGGCTTTACATGCATCCCTAACCCCCACCCTGTGCACAGGCTGCCTAGGTATAGCCCAGCTGAGCACTGTAGAGCCCCAGAACAAGGACAGTATCCTCCTTACATGGATCCTCCTAAAAGCTCATAGATGTGGCCAAGTCATGCCTCTGGACACTGCCCTTCCTTCTCTGGCCTACACTTCTGCAAAGAAAGGCCCTACAAGGGGGCACTCCACTGCTGGGCTGACCTGGCCCCGCCTGCTCATCTGGCCTCCTCTGCACAGGGCCCACTGGTCCCTGAGCCTCACTGGGCTCTGTTCCTTGCATGCTGACCCTTGGGTGGGCATCCCAAGGCCAGGGCTTCCCAGGCCTCACCATCCTTCCCCTGGACGATGGTCATAGCCTCTAGCCAGCCCATCTCCCATGCAGTCAGCAGTAGTGTCTTCCACACCTTCAGAGGGATCAGCCTGTGGCTGACCAGTGAGAGACTAGAAGCACAGGGCATCCCTGGGACTGAGTGACTATAGCCTGGAGTCCCCATTCCCATCGTCTTGGTGTGACTAGTCAGTGTTTATAACAAGGGGCCCAAGCCCGGCTGAGCATGTCCAGAGAAGGTCTGTGGGCAGGAGCTGCCTCCTGGCTCCCACTCTCCACAGGGCTGCTGGCATGACGGCCGCCCAAGCTGTCTCCGGCCCGGGGCTGCCTGCACGGTCAGTTGGTCAGCTGGGCCAGGCCAGGCAGGCAGAGAGAAGGCTGACATGCTTTGCCACCCCCAGCACCCTCCACAGTCCCAGCCCCTGCCCATGGACTTCTTTCTGATGAGAGTGGGGGCTGTGTCGGGGAAGGTGACATGGAGCACTCACCCTCAGAACCCTTGGCCAGCACCATAGTGACCCTTGCCAGCACAAGCCCTGGATATCACCGTCTCTGCAAGTAGGGAAACCAGGGCCAACCTTACAGGGACTCTGGACCCAGGGCTCTCCTCTGGCTACCGCATTCAAGGGGTGACACCCAGAAGCCTCTCCTTCCTTCTTCCCCAAGGCACCCCTGTCCCCTGACCTGAGCTGGGGATACCCTAGGAGCCTATGGCTGAGCTCCAGGTCCTCACTGGGCTCTCTGTGCCTCTAAAGAGCCCTCCTGGAGCAGCATTCACCCTTCTTGCCGGAGGGCTCGTAATGCCTGAAGTGCCATGTTACACAACTCTGGGTTAAGGTACCTTCCTGGGAGCAAAGCCACACATGTAGATCCACATCTGGGACACAGTGGCTGATCAGTTGAGAAGTGGGACCACAGACCTTTAAGTTTTGACAGCTCAGGGAGCAACTTGGTATCTTTTAGCCTGGGAAGTGAGGCAGAGGGCCCTGCTGATCATGAGGACACTACCAGGTCATGGTGTGTCCCAGGTTCAAGCCCCTCCCTGGCCCTGCCTTCCAGCTCCCCAGGTGCCCTCAGGAGGGGTCCTTCCAGCAGTAGGTAAATGCATGGTCTGGTGTAGCCCTAGGCACCTCCCAAGGGAGTGGGTAGAGAGGGCTGGGGTTTGTGTACCCAGAAGAGGTGAGTGCACTGCGGCCAGCCTGAGGTGGTGGCCATCAGTGGGCAGGGGTTGTAGGGGGGCTCAGATTCACTAAGCCTCCTGCTCTGAGAAAAGGAAACGGAGGGTAGGGGTCACCAGGAAGAGCAAGGCTCCACGGACTGAGCCAGTTCTGGCGCCCCTTCCCTCGCTGGCTCCGGCCCAGGGCCCCCCTGTCCCAGGGCTCAGCCCCAAGGCCCTGGCTTGGGTGGGCAGGCGGCTGTCAGGGGCCAGAGCCCTGACAGATGAGTGCTGACGGCCTCTCTCCCGGCGCCCTCCGCCGCTGACACCCCATCACACTGCTGCGGGGACCCCGGGAGACCTGGCCGCCTCTGCGCACCCCCGCGGCAGCCTGCAGGCGACGGGGGCGGGGACGGTGCCAGGCGCCCCTCACTCGCGCACACCTGCGCCGCCAGTCCCGCTTGGTCGGACGGCAAGGCGGTGTTACCGGCCGCCACTCCGGCCGCGGCCGCCGGGTGCCCCAGAGCGCAAGGCCGGTGAGTGCGCACGAGGGAGACTCGGGGGCAGGGGACGTAGGCACCAAGGAACCTGGGAACCTGGGGACCGTTCCCGCCACCCGGGGCCCCAGCACCTCCTCCTCCGCCAGCCCGGGTCGGAGGTCGCAGCACCCCGCGGAGCCCGGCGCCGTGGCGCACGCGCGCCGCTCCTGCCGCCAACTTCGGTGGGTGCGACTCGGCGTCGCGGGACGCGGCCGGTGGCGGAGGCTTCGGAGATTCGCTGCCACGTGAGTGACCGCAAGCCCCGCGGGGCTCGCTTCCAGCGGCGGGCCTCAGTTTCCCCTTCGGCAATCCCGGTCGCCGCCCAACCCTGAGCTTGTCTTAGGTCGGGGTTGCAGCCGGTGCGGGCTGAGGCGGGCACTGGAAGTTTGCGCCCTTCGCGGGGCTTCGCGCAGACTCGGCAGCGCCGGGGGGCTTGGCTCCCGCCCCGCGCAGGGGTTACGGGGGCGCCGGGTAGCTGTGGAGGCTGTGCGGGGAGCGCGGGGTGCAGTTGGGGCGGCCCGGGGGGCCCGCAGTTGGAGCTTGGGCCGAGGGGCGCGGGGCGCGGCGAGTCCTGGACAGAGGCGGCAGCCGGCCCCAAACTGCCACTTCTCAGCGTCCAGGCTCCATGACAGGGTCCGCCTGGGCGCGTCTTCAGGGAGGGCTGCCCTCAGGGGTGAGACTGGGGAGGAATGAAGAATCGTGCCGGGGTCCCAGCCAGCCCCACCTCTGCCTGGTCCCTCCTACCTCCACACCCAGCCGGTGGGCACCCCTGAAGTCCCAAGCGGGCCTACGGGAACAGGAGGCTGTGACCTGCTGGTGGCTTGGTCTGTGGCCCCAGGTGTTGGGTGTCCCCTCCTGCCCTGAGGTGGGACCTCATGTGCCCCCTGTGCCACTACTGTTCTCTCCCAGACTGGGAAAGGTCAGTAGGGCCCTGGCGTCTGGGCTGTCAGAATTAAGGCTGCCCGGAGATGCTGTACCTAGTCACCAACCAGGACGTGTGTGGGTTGCATGCCCTTTGTGTGTGGTATGTGCATTTGGCAGGTGTCTGGAGATGTCTTCACTCTGTACATGCATGCTGGATGGGTGCCGGGAATTCTCTGGGTCCCTGTGGGGTCAGCAGCTGCTGAGATGGCTCCTGGTCAAGCCCCCAACCCAGATCTGATCTAAAGGGAAGCCCAGAAGGAGTTCCCAATCCCAGCTGAGAGGCAGGGCGGGCGGTACACCAGTTGGCACAGCTGTGTGGCTCCCAGGGCTGGATGATCGATAGCCCAGTACTGCCGCCTCTGTTGCCAGAGCCCACACCCCCATTTGTCTTCCACATCTAAGGGGACAGGGAGAAGGGGCTGCCTCTGCACCATCCCCAGGTCCAGGCTGGGTCTGCATTCCCCAGAAGCCCCAAGTTCAGCCCCCTCTTCCAACCCCCACACCCTCTGGGGTGAAAACCAGCCAGTCAGTTCGTACTTGCCCCACCCTCCCAGCCTACAGACCCCTCAAAGGAGACACAACTCCACCTCTCCACCCCTTCGGTGGTCTCCTAACAGGGGTACCCACCCAACTTTTGCGGGCAGCAGACCTAACTGCCTGCATGGGCAAAGTATGCATACAGGGTGCTGTGCCCAGCCCTGCCCCACTCACCCACTGGCCATCCATGAGCTATGAGGAGTCAGCCCTGTGTGCCTGTGTCCGTGAGTGTGTCTGTGACCTTGTGTGTGAGTCCCAGCCAGGGCTGCATGTGTCCTTAGGTGTCGTGTGTAATGTGTGCACATACATGGGCTGTGCCTCCCTACACCTCAGTGTGCTGTGTGTTCTCAATGGACAAGCAGCCATGTCCACTCTGAGTAGGGGTGAGATGCGTGTATGGGTGCCTAGGCTTGTACTTGGCACACCCAGCTCTGAGTTGGCTTAGTGGTGCAGAGGCTGTGCTTCCCCACACAGTGCGAGGGCACCTTAGGAGCCTTCCGCGCTTGTGCACACACGCGAAGCCTACGTGCACCCCACACAGTCACATAGACACACGCTGGGGCAGTGGACAGCCCAGGTGGCAGCCCAGATGGAGTGCAGAGCAGCTTACCAGTGAGTGTGCGGGGCATGGGGAGAAGCGGGTCTTGGCTGAGCGTGGCCACTGCAGGCTCGGCCGCCGACCTGCCTGAAGCCACCCAGATGGAGCTGGGCTGAGCAGGTGGCTGCACCGTGGGGCCGTGTTGTGAGGTCCACTCCCATCAGCCTGGTCTGCCCCCCCAGAGACCCTCAGTGTCCACCTGACACCCGCCGGAGCAGGCTCGTGCCTATGCACGGGTGTGCGTGCATGTGTGCACACGGACACAGGGCCTTCTGCTGGTTTATCGTCTCAGCGGCTTTTACTGCAGGGGCTCAGCAAGGGCTGGGGGTTCTGGAGGGGGGGGTAGGACCAGCTCCACCACTCTCTGGATGCTTGTCAGGAGCCTGCCTGGTGCTGGGGAGCTGGATGCAAATTGAATTATCCCAGAAATCGGCCTGTGGCTGGGTGGCCTCAGGGGTGGAGAGTCGTGTAGGGTCACCAGATACAACCCAGTATGCCCAGGTAAACTTAAATTTCAGATGAACAATGAATAATGTTTTAGTGTCTGTTCCAAATATTACTTAGACCACACTAAAAATGAAAAAATTACTGTTTATCTGAGTCAGATTTAAGCGTCCTGTGTTTTTATTTGCTACATCTGGTTACCCTGAAAGTGCATGTAGAAGAATTGAAGGGTGAGGGCTGCAGGACAGATGTGGGAGACACCTGTGCTCTTGCCGCCGTGCCTGGGGAAATCCTGAAGGGAGGCTGGGGGGGGGGGTCAGTCAGAGGCGGTGCTGATTCTGACGGTGGCCCTCACCTCTGCAGGTGGCCCTGGTGCCCAGGCCTGCCTGGGCCTGCCCAATAACTGCAATGTCTCAAGAGCCAGGCTCGAGCAGAGTGTGCACAGGGACCAGGGCACGGTCCAGGAAGCCCAAGAAGCCACACTACATCCCACGGCCCTGGGGCAAACCCTACAATTACAAGTGCTTCCAGTGCCCCTTCACCTGCCTGGAGAAGTCACACCTGTACAACCACATGAAGTACAGCCTCTGCAAAGACTCCCTGTCTTTGTTGCTTGACTCCCCAGACTGGGCCTGCCGCCGTTCTCCTGCCACACCCAGGCCACGTGCACCCACCCCTGCCCTCCCAGGAGACTCCTCAGACCCTGGCAGCCAGCCACAAGGAGCCACCACGCCTGACCTGGCAGTTGCTGACATCCTCTCCCTACACCATAGTGGGGGCCCCAAACCTGGGGCCAAGGGGTCCCCAGGGCCCCTACCCCCTGTGGCTAGGGCTGCCCAGAAGGGTCTGGGCCCAGGTGGGCTCCTGGCTGAGTCCTGGAAGCCAGGGCTGAGTGGGGGCCTAAGGAGCACAGCTGTGGGGGATGTGGCTGCAACCGGCCCCAAGGGCAATGCCCCTTGCTACCCCCCACCCACCCCAGGAGAGTTCTCTGAGGCCCAGAGCCTCCAACTGTCCTTGCTGGGAGTTAACTACCCTCTTGGCCCAGGCCTCTTCTCCTACTTGGGGCCCTCACTGGCTGCTGCAGCCCATGTACCCTTCTTGGCCTCAGCCAGCCCCCTGCTGCCCCCAGCCACAGCCTTCCCAGCCCTGCAGCCTGCTGAACGTCCAGCCTTGGCCCCCCGCCTGTACTGCCCACTGCTGCTGGAACATGCTCTAGGGCTGCCAGCCGGGAAGGCTGCCTCTGCCAAGGCTCCTCCCCGCCCCAAGGGCCCCCCTGGGATGCTCGCTCCTGGCTTGCTGGGGGGACCCTGGCCCTGTAGCACCCTTAGGGACCCAGGGCAAGAGGGGGAGCTAGAGCAGACTCCCCAGTATGACCCCAAGAAGAGGCCACCTCTGGGGAGCAGGCTGGAGCTCCCAAAGACCGCTCCTGACCTGGCCAGGTTCTGCTCCCAGAGCAGGTGGGTGTCTTGGGCTCCCAGGTCTAGGGTGGTGGGGTCTGAGGGATGCTCGGTGGCTGGGCTGCAGGGTACAGAGGTCTTTCTTCTGGGGTCCCAGGCTCTGGGCTGGTGGGAGCCCATGGGGGGCAGAGGGCACAGGGAGAGAGTGGGGCTGGGGCACTGTGGGACAGCACAGCCTTCTCACCAGCTCCTGCCCTACAGCCTGCCCACCGTCCCATCTGCCATGCTCTGGCCTGAGGACAAGGAGCCGGGCACAGACCCTGAGACCTCTGGCCCCCAGGGCTCCCTCCCCCCACAGGCTCGGGGCCCAGTGCCAGGAAGTCCAGGGCACATGGGTGAGGACCTGACACGGGCCCTGGGCGACTTCGCCAGGGTGGAGCAACGCCTGGGGCAATTGGCACCTGCAGGGGGCCTGGCGCCGAGACCTCTGAGGGAGCAGCTGGGCAGGATCCGCCTTGAGCTGCTCACCATTCACCAGGCCCTGGAGCGGGCTGTGCAGCCGCCAGACACACCCCTTGACCTGTCTATGAAACGCATGCCCACCAAGGGGTCTGAGGGGATCTGGGGGTCAGCTGAACTGCACCCCATATTGACCCCAGGGACCCCTGAGTCACCTAGCATGATGGCCCCCCCAGCACCAGAACCCTTCTCTGGCCACACCACCAAGTGCGAGGCAGACTCCAGTGTCCCACCCCCAGGCCTCCCCTTGCAGGCCCCTGAGGACCCTGGCATTGCTGGCAGTGGCTGGGGTCCCTGTGTTGGGCCTAGGAGCTCTCAACACCCCGAAGACATCCTGCCAAGCCCCCCAGTTGCCAAGGTCTGATCCCAGCTCTTGCGGTCCACCCGTGTTGGTCACACTACTGCATCCCTGGGCCCCCCACCCCTCCTCTGCTCCTGCCTCAGCCCCAAAGCCAAGGCCTGGGACCCATCCAGCCTCGGCCTGCATGTGGATAGACCCTTGCCAAGCTGTGGCCAAGGCTCGTCCCTGGGGTCACCCAGGGACAGCAGAGGTCATAGCTATTTATTGATCATAGTTGAGGACATTAAAATAGAAACTGCCTTCACCCCTGTCTAAGCCTCCTTCCTTTGTTGTTTGGCATAACCATTTGGACACCCTTCCGAAGTGTCTGTCCCGGGAAGACAATGTCTGGGCTTTGACCTTTGGATCCTGACTCACCTCCTGTGGACTGGGCTCTCCCGGAGCAGTGGGGGTGCAGTGGGGGTTTCCAGCACAGGGTACTTGAGTGAAGGGAGGTGGGGGGCAGGTATGTGTGGTCTGAGGCTGCTCAGGATGATTTGTCCTATGTTCTATGGGTTGGGGGTGGGCAGGGATCCCTTATGCATTCTCCAGCCCCCAAGTCCAGCAAGGCAGCACTAATATCAGCCTTCCCTGTAGTTAAACAGTGCCCCCTGCATTCTGTGGCTCAGGGCTGCTTACCCAGCGTGGGCTCTGCTGGGCCTCCGCCAGCCCCTGCGGCCACGATAGGCATCAGTGGCCTTCACAGCTCGCTGCCTCCCTCCCAGCCTGGCCTAGCTTGGCCTTCCCATGGCAGGGAATGGAGGGTGGATGGGCAGGGGCCTGGGGAACCCCCCACAGCTGGTCACTGCAGTCCCCAGGGAGTGGGCCACACCTTCCAAGCCCACCCAAGAGTGGCCCCTGGAGCCCAGATTGCCCTCTGAGAAGGTGCAGGTCCTGCCTGCACTGGCTCTCTGAGCTAGGGCCAGGCTGGCTGGACTGTGGCCAGTAGGAGCAGGACTTGCAGCTGCCCCATTCCCTGTACTTGGTGGTGATAGCATCGGCCACCCACCCTGCCTCAAGGTGTCTGGGGGTGGGGTGCGGCCGGCCAGGCGAGGAGTGCTGTGGGTCAGACTGGGGCAGACAGGTCCCAGCCAGGCACCTACCCACAGCTTCCTGGTGGGGCTGCAGGGGACTGTGAGCAGAGCCAGGTGTCCAGAGGGTCCCCAGGTCTGCAGGAGACACCCTTTCTGTAGCCTTTCATCAGCAGCCCCACGCGTCTGTTACACTTCACTTCTCCTCTCTCTCCAGGCAGACAGGTGAGGCTGCTCTGCTGGGCAGAATCTGCATCAGTTCAAACATACAGAAATGGAACCATCCTGCCTACCACCTGGTAGGGGAGGCAGGACTGACCTCCCCCATGGCCTGCCCCCAGAGTCCAGTCAGCAGTCACCTTCCCTATGGCCAGACACAGTGACCCTGCTAGGAGGGGTGGCCTGGGGCTGCCTCATCACGAGAGTGTTTATTGAGAGAGGAGGACTGGCTGAGTGGCTTCTAGCCACCAGGGGCAGCCGGAACAGGTGTAGGGCAACACAGCCTGTGCGAAGGCCCCAAGCAGGAATGCAGCAGAACTGTGAAGCCCCAGGGGCCTCCATGTACATTTCACAGAACTTCCCTGGGCCAATGTTCAAACATGGCCAAGGCCCACTTTGGCACCCCTATGCCCAGCTTGTCCCTGCCTGGGAACCTCAGGTGCCACTTCTCTTCTCTCAGGCTCTAGTTTCCACCACAGAGGCTGCAGCCATCCAGCCCCGGGGCAGAGCCCAGGGAGGCCTTTTTGGGTGGACCTTCCCACCTTATCTTTCAGGGATTGGAAGTTTCCCTGGCCTGGGGGCACAGAGGATGGCCACCCCTAGAAAGGAAGAGGACTCATGGCAAGAGGAGTTTGAGAAACTCTGATGTCACCCCTAACCCTTACCCAGGGATGCTGTGATGCCGTGAGCTCACTTTGGGCTCTGGGAAAACCCACAGCAAGCCCCTCGGATCTCTCAGACTCAGATTCTAGGTGCCATGACTCCTGAGTGCCCACTTAGGGTCTTGGAGGAACACAGCTAGGACCCAGTTCAGCCTCCTCACCCAGTGCCTTAGGTTTCTTCTCTATGAAATGGGAGGACACCAACATTGCCTGGAAGGGGCCAGGAGGACTGACTGCCTCCTGGAACACAGTGGTGCCTCATTATCTTTCTTTCTTTCTTTTTTTTTTTGAGAGAGAGCCTCAAGCTGTCACCCTGGGTAGAGTGCTATGGCACCACAGCTGACAGCAACCTCCAACTCCTGGGCTCAAGCAATTCTCCTGCCTCTACTTCCTAAGGAGCTGGGACTACAAGCGCCTGCCACAATGCCCAACTATTTTTTGGTTGCAGCCATCATTGTTGTTTGGCGGGCCCAGGCTGGATTCGAACCCGCCAGCTCAGGTGTACGTGGCTGGTGCCTTAGCAGCTTGAGCCACAGGCGCTGAGCTTCTTCTTTTTTTTTTTTTTGTAGAGACAGAGTCTCACTTTATCGTCCTCGGTAGAGTGCTGTGGCATCACACGGCTCACAGCAACCTCCAACTCCTGGGCTTAGGTGATTCTCTTGCCTCAGCCTCCCGAGTAGCTGGGACTACAGGCGCCCGCCACAACGCCCAGCTATTTTTCTGTTTTGCAGTTCAGCCAAGGCCGGGTTTGGACCCGCCACCTTCGGTATATGGGGCTGGCTCCCTACTCCATGAGCCACAGGCGCCGCCCTTTTTTTTTTTTTTTTTTGAGACAAAGTCTTACTATATTGCCCTTGGTACAGTTCACAGCAACCTCCAACTCTTGGGCTTAAGCGATTCTCCTGCCTCAGCCTCCCTAGTAGCTGGAACTACAGGCACCCACCACAATGCCCGGCTATTTTTTCTTTCCTTTTTTTTTTTTTTTTGCAGTTTTTGGCCGGGGCGGGGTTTAAATCTGCCACCTCTGGCATATGGGGCCGGTGCCCTACTCCTTTGAGCCGCAGGCACCACCTCCTCGGCTATTTTTTGTTGCTGTTGTCATAGTTGTTTAGCTGCCTGGGCTGGGTTCGAACCCACCACCCTCGGTGTATGTAGCTAGCGCTGTAACTTATGCTGAGCTGCCTCATTATCTTTCTTGCAGCCCCCAAGTTGGCCCAGCTGTGCAGGAGCTAAGCAGGTTCTGCCTATCCACCTCTGGCCCCTGGGCCTGGCTCCTTGACCTTCTGAGTCCCCCATATTGACCTGCTGACCCCTGGGGCCTGTACCTCATGTTGGACCCACTTGAGACTCTACTCATTTCTGGCATCCTCAGCTGCTCAGGCTGATCCTGCACTTCTCCCCAGACCCCCAGACGGCCTGCTCTTCCTGACAGCTGGAGCTGCCCCTGTGTCCATGAGGGATGATCCATGTGAATTCTGTCTTGCCTCATCCTGGGGCCAGAATCTTTCTTCCAGAGGCTGTGGCTGGAACAGCCCTGGGGCTTGCAGTGCTCAGCAAGCTCATCTGTGGGCTGTCCATGTACTGCAGTACACTGCCTAGGAGCCCCCAGGGCTGTAGACACCTTTCTGTCCCCTCCAGGGCACCCACAGCCCTCCTGTCGATGGACTAGGTGCTTAGACTTGAGTACAGCCCATGTTGGGCTCCACCTGGGAGCCCCTGCCCTCAGCCTCAATGCTGGATGGGCCCAGGGACTGATGGAGCCTCACTGTGAACAGGGGTTTAGGGGTGTGCAATGCCCATTAGCTGCTGGGCTCCCTGGGGAGCCAGGTTACCTTGTTTCCCTGGGCTGGGGCACCCATCTGCCTGGTGTCAGAGGGCCTGAGGCAGCCCTTGGGTGTAGTTTGTACACTCTAGGGCCAACTCCTGGCATCAGATGCCAGGGATGGCTATGTTGAAGTGGGTTCAGACGGGGCCAGCCCCTAGACCCTTGGACTACCATCAGAGTAATGTACATGGTTGGTGGGGTGCTCTGCTCTGGGTCTGCTGGCTGTGCCCTCCTCACCCAGAGCATCCACTGTGCCTGGCCCTTGCCTGACCTCATATCTTCCTCTTGGCAAGTGTCCTTATCTCACTAGCAGCCATGAATCAGCTGTCTTCCAGGCTTCCCTTTGGACTCTGTGCTATCACCCCCATGTCCACTCAGACCCTGGTTCTGGTCCCAGGAGGCCTGAGCTTTCAAGCCTGCAGTGGAAGCCTTGAGATCCTCCACCCATCAGGTCAGCTTCCAGTAGTATCCAGGCAGGATCTCCCGCCAAGCGTCCCAGCCCAACCTCCTAATCAGAGTCAGGCAGGGAGGGTGTGGCTGGGCTGGGCAGCTTGAGACCTGGGTGTGGTCCCCCAGTGTCCTCAACTTTAGAGGCACCCACAGTCCAGAACTTCTCTGGGCCTACTGGAGGTAAGGGGTGATGGGGATGGTGGGTAGCCACCCTGGACACGTATGGCTGAGATTGGAGTCTCGGTCCCCTCTCTTTCACTGCCTCATGAATGAAGGCTGCCTGAGCCTTTATTTTCTCCTATGCCAATGGGGACCAAACAGCTCCAAGCTCATGGGCTATTCCAGGGGAGCCTTCCTATGAGGACAGACTCATGCTGCTTTAAGAAAGTGAGAAAACCCATGCATCAAACCCTTTCCTACCATTTTACAAGTGAGGAAATGAGGTCTGAGAGACATTTGGGATACTTAGTGAGTCTGGGTCCCAGCCAGGGGTCTTCATGGGAGGGAGGGCCTGTTCCTGTCCTTGGTTTGGTCCAGCACGCCTGACAGGTCCCCTAAGTATGTCAGGGTGGGGGACTCAATGGACCCAAATGAGGGAGCGGTGTCCTTCCCTGGAGCAGGAAGAACCAGGGCTGCATGCATGTGCCCTCCCCACAGTCAGACAGCTACAGCCTCTGGGCGGGCCCCTCGGGGCTCAACCTTCCCAGAACAGCCGGCCTTGGGGACCTGGGAGCAAGCTCCTCTGCAGAGTGCCGTGTAGGAAGGGACCAGCTTGGGAAGGAGGAAGCTCCTTCTGGGATTGCACGCAGGGCCTACGGGTTCTTTCACCCTGGGAGGATGGGAGCAAGGCGGGGTCTGGGTATCCGAAAGGTCTGGCCCGCTCGGACCCTCAGGTGAGGAATCCGAGCTCAGGGCGTGCAGACGCTGCGCGCGCGGAACGCTCGGACCGAGCCGGCGGGCAGCCCGGGTGCCTTTGGGGGCCGGACCGTCGCGCGGCAACGCGCAGAGCCGGCGGAAATGGGGCTTGTGCGCGGCGGGGCTGGGGCCCGCGAGCGCTGTCGTCCCCCTGGACCCGCCCAACGCGGGCCCCTAAACCCATCCCCACCCCGCCGCCCGAGGGCGCGGCCCCGGGGAACAGCCGGTGAGCACTGGGGGGAGGGCCGGCGTCCGCGCGGGCTGACCTTGGGGAGCTGCCGCTCTGACTGTGGGCCCAGGACTCCCCGTCCTCGGCGGGACCCAGCGCAGACAAGAGAGGTGCCCCAGTGGCCTCTCCCTGGCCGGCGCAGGTCCTTTGCCACTCGGAGTCTTTATCCGTAAAACGGGGATGTCACCGTCCGCCGCTCAGGCGTCCAGCCTTTCTCCCCTCCAGGAGCCCCAGGCGCCCAACCCCTAGAGGATTTGTAGCTGGGCCTGGTAGGCTCCTTTCTGGGAGAGTCTGGTCTCCCTGCCTTGTAGGGTGAAGGCTTCCATTAGGTTCCCTCTGGCCCATCCTGACCTGGGTTCTGCTGTGGATCCTTTGCTGTGGCCCTGCAGCAGGGTCAGAAAGAGAAGTAGGGTGCATGGGACTACTGTCAGCAGTTTACAGTTGTCCTGGACTGCAGTAAAGGGCCAAAAATATCGCAGACTCATGTCCATTCTTTTGAAGTGAGAGGGAAAAAGCACTCTTTCATAGAAGGCAAGAAAGTTCTTGTTTGTTTTTTAAACAATGTGGGGGTAAAAATTCTTATGAGCTCTTCAGCAGTGGGTGGGGAAGCTTCACAGAGAGGGGTTTCAACTAGTGAGCTGTCCCTGGACAGTTCAAATTGGGCTTTTTCTACCAACTGTTGATGCACAGGAGGAGAGGAAAGTACTTCTAGTTTGTAGCATAGACTTTTGACTTCAAGTTCTGTGGGGAGGAGTGTCCCAGAGACCTCTTTACCTGATTGATCTGGGAACAGGCTATTTCACAAGGGAACTTGGTCTTAACAGATGAAGCTTTTCTACTCTTGTGCCTTTGTATGTATTTTTGTGTGTATGTGTGGGGGGTGCCTTTAAAGATGCTCATGTTGCCCAAGCTCCTGCTTTCTCTCATCCTGCACCTCCTCTGCTATTGATTGTCTGCCCTTTCATCTTTTTCTGGCTGTCTGATCCCCCGCAGCCTGGCAAGCAAGTACACTTCTTTACACTTCAGTCACTCCCAGAGGCTGAAGTGAGAGTGGGGGTGTGTTTAGAAATTTGCCCCATAATTTGTTGAATTCTCCCTCACTACCCTATGGATAAGAACATCCACTTCTGGGTGGCACCTGTGGCTCAGTGGGTAGGGCGCCAGCCCCATATACTGAGGGTGGCGGATTGGAACCTGGCCCTGGCCAAACTGCAACAAAAAAATATCCGGGTGTTGTGGTGAGTGTCTGTAGTCCCAGCTACTCAGGAGGTGAGGCAAGAGAATCACCTAAAGCCCAGGAGTTGGAGGTTGCTGTGAGCTGTGATGTCATGGCACTCTACCCAGAGTGACAGAGTAACACTCTGTCTCAAAAAAAAAAAAAAGGACCCAAATTGTGTGTGCATACCTCGATGAATTTACCCAAAGTGAACATACCACGTAATCAGCTCCCCCCAGAACATCTGTTTGCTGTTAGACTGGTTGTTCCTTTTTAGACAGTAGGCATCAGTTCCTGGAAAAGGTATTATCCCAGCAGAGGGTGATGGTGTGATCTGACTGAACTGTTGTGTCCTGACTGGTTGATGCTGAAAGGCTTGGACTGTGCTAGGTGGTTCCCTGGGGTGGTCATCCAGTCAAACACAGTGGGCCCCTCAGTGTGACAATTGCTTTGTTCTTCTCACAATGAAGGGCTGGTTCTGCAGAAGGGTCAGGAAGAGTCTTTGGCCTCTGATGCTGGCCATAGGGGGTTGGCTGGGGGCTGGTGTTGGTCTTCAGGATTTCCCTTATTGGTATCTACCTGTTGACTGCCCTCTCTGATCACTGGGGGGGATCGGGCACTTGGGGGTCCTATAGCTCAAATTAGAAGGACATAGCTTGGCGCCTGTGGCTCAAGTGGCTAAGGCGCCAGCCACATACACCTGAGCTGGAGGGTTCCAATCCAGCCCGGGCCTGCCAAACAGCAATGATGACTGCAACCAAAAAATAGCCAGGCATTGTGGCAGGCGCCGATAGTTCCAGCTACTTGGGAGGTGGAGGCGGGATAATCGCTTGAGCCCAGGAGGTGGAGGTTGCTGTGAACTGTGATGCCACAGCACTTTACCCAGCGCAACAGCTTGAGGCTCTGTCTCAAAAAAAAAAAAAACAAAAAACAAAACCCAGAAAGACTCTTTTTAGTTAGAAGCCACAGTGGCAAGAGGCCCCTTTCCTAAGCTGTTACAAGAGGCTAGTCTGGGTTGCCTGCAGAGAAAAGAACAGCTGCACCAGGGGCCGCTTAAGCCTTGTGCATTTGTATCTGGGGCCGCTTAAGCCTTGTGCATTTGTATCTGGGTAAGGCCCCTCCCAGAGCCCCTAGTCTCTAGGAGAGGACTTCTTGTGTCTTACCACCCCACTATGTGTGTCCCTTTCTGTCCTCTTGTCACTAAGTACATGGTGAGCATTGGGACCTGCAGGCCCAGGCTGAGTCTGAGGTCTGTGTCCTTCTCTCAGGTGTGGGCTCCAACTTGGGGGTCTTTGCTCAGGGTAGCTGCTCTCCCCTTTGTGCAGGTGAGATCGAGGAAGAGGGTGGCAGTGTCTGAGGAAGGTGGATATGGACACCAGGCCCTAGCCAGCTTAGCAGCCCCTTACTACCATGCTCCTGCTGGCCCACCAGGCCCCAGTGCTGCTCAGTAGCAGGTGCCTCCTGTAAAACCACAGTCCCCAACTGGCTCACTTGGAGAAAGGCAGGCTCAGGTTCCTGCAGAATTAAGGAATCACAGTTGTTTGGGGGCTGTTTTTCCTGTTCAAAGGCTATGTCAAGATAGTGAGGGGCCAGGAAAGCTGGTGTCACTCAGCTGGAGAGAACATGACAGAGTTCCTCCATATCTCTAGGGCCCATGAACTTTCCGCATCCCATTTCTGTATGGCTATGTGGTTGGACAAATGCATCCTGAAGGAGAGAAAGTGCTTCCCTGCTGGGTGCCCAGCTCAGGGCGGCTACTGGGGAAGGATGGACACTGCCCAGAGGCACTGTTGGGGGATCAGGGCCAAAGTGGAGGCAGAAGTCCCATCTGAGCTAAGTGTGTGTGTTTTTTTTTTTTGAGACAGAGCCTCAAGCTGTCACCCTGGAGAGGGTGCTGTGGCATCCCAGCTCACAGCAACCTCCAATTCCTGGGCTCAAGCGAGTCTCCTGCCTCCGCCTCCCAAGTAGCTGGGACTATAGGCGCCCGCCACAACGCCCGGCCATTTTTTGGTTGCAGCCGTCGTTGTTTGGCAGGCCCGGGCTGGATTCAAACCCGCCAGCTCAGGTGTACGTGGCTGGCGCCTTAGCCCGTTGAGCCACAGGCACCGAGCCTGAGCTAAGTGTGTTACCTGAGCACCATGGCAGGTGAATGTTTATCTTGCCAGAGAGAGAGTCTCCCTTAGGCGGGGGCCATTGCTAGCCATGTGCACGCAGGCGGTTTCTCTATGGCAGCCCAACAGCACTTCATTTTTAATTTTCATCTTTATTCTTGGTAGTTTAATAAGTAAATTATGGTTTGTTAAAGCTTTATATATTTATTTATTTTGAGACAAAGTCTCACTCTGTTGCCCTGGGTAGAGTGCCATGGCGTCATAGCTCACAGCAACCTCAATCTCTTGAGTGATCCTCTTGCTTTAGCCTCCCAAGTAACTGGGACTACAGGTGCTCACCACAGTCCCTGGCTAGTTTTTCTATTTTTAGTAGAGATGGGTTCTCACTCTTAACTCAGGCTGGTCTCGAACTCCTGAACTCAAGAGATCTACCTGCCTCAGCCTCCCAGAGTGCTAGGATTATAGGCGTGAGCCACCTCCTCTGGTCTGTTAAAACTTTAATTTGCATTAGTTTGTTAATGTTATTATATATTTTTCCATGCACTACACCTTAAAAAAAATCTCTGTAATCTGCTTCCTTAAAAACAAAAATGAGTTGGTGCCGACCCCATACTAGAGGTGGCGGGTTCAAACCCGGCCCCAGCCAAGAACTGCAAAAAACAAACCAACAAACAAAAACAAGGGCGGTGCTTATGGCTCATCGAGTAGGGCGCCGGCCCCATACACTGAGGGTGGCGGGTTCAAACCCGGTCTCGGCTGAATTGCAAAACAGAAAAATAGGCTCGGCACCTGTGGCTCAACGGGCTAAGGTGCCAGCCACGTACACCTGAGCTGGCGGGTTCGAATCCAGCCCGGCCCGCCAAACAACGATGGCTGCAACTAAAAAAAATGGCCCGGCGTTGTGGCAGGCGCCTGTAGTCCCAGCTACTTGGGAGGCTGAGGCAGGAGACTCGCTTGAGCCCAGGAATTGGAGGTTTCTGTGAGCTGTGATGCCACAGCACTCTATCCAAGGTGACAGCTTG
>CAUYRH010029906.1:0-11341 GCA_963574655.1 Perodicticus potto
TGTTGTGTTTTCGTTTTCATTCATTTTTAAAATTTTCTTAATTTTTCTCTTCATCGATCCAGTGGCCATTCAGGAGCATGTTTAATTTGCATGTTTTCATAAGATTTGTGAAGTTCCCCTTCATATTGATGTCTAGTTTTATTCCACTCTTGTCTGAGAAGATACTTGATATAATTTTCAATTTTTTGAATTTGTTAAGACTTGTTTTATAGCCTAAAATGTGATTTACCATGGAGAATGTTCCATTTGCTGATTTAAAAAAAAAAAAAGTATACCCTGTAGTTTGGCGGTAAAATTTTCTGCAAAAGTCTTTTAAGTCCATTTGCTCTAAAATCTAATTTAAATCTAAAGTTTCTGTCTGAAAACATTTCTAGTTTTGTGAATGGGGTACTGAAGTTCCCCACTATTATCATGTTACTGTCTATCTCTTTTTTTTAAGGCTAGTAATATTTTTTTTGTGAATCTGGGTGCTCCAATGTTTGGATGCATATATATTTAGAATCATTATATCCTCTTGCTGGATTGATCCTTTTATCATCATATAATGACCTTCTCTTTTTTTCATGCTTTTTATTCAAAGTCAGTTTTATCTAATATAAGTATAGCTTTTCTTGCCTGCTTTTGGTTTTCATTTGCCTATAATATCTTTTCCTACCCCTTTACTTTCTGTCTATGTCTTTATGAGTAAGATGAGTTTCTTGTGAACAAATAGTTGCATGATTTTTTTAACCATTCTTACAATTTATATCTGTTAAGTGGAAGTTAATATCGAATGTGAGGCCTTATCCTTTTCATATTATTAATTCATTTCTAGTTGTTTTATAAGTTCTTTATTTCTGTCTTTGTCTGTGTCTTTTTGTTTTTATGATTTGCTGAACTTATTCATGTTGTCATTTAATTTTTTTCCCTGCATTCTTTTTGTGATTGTTTTACAAGATCTGAGAGTTTTATATTTCTGTGTGTTCTTGTAATTGTGAATATTGTCCTCTGGCTTCCATGTTTAAGACTCATTTGAGTATTTCCTGTATGGCTGGTCTAGTGGTGACGAGTTCTCTCAGTGCTTCCTTGTCTGGAAAAAATTTAATTTCCCCTTTATTTATGAAGCTTAGTCTGGCAGTATATAAAATTCTTGGCTAACAATCTTTTGCTTTCAGCACTTAGAAAATGTCATCTCATTCTCTTCTGGCCTTTATACTGTTAGTCTAATGGGGTTTCCTTTATAACTGACTAAATGCTTTTCTCTTGCTAATTTTGAAATTCTCTCTTTCACTTTATCTTTAGTCATTCCAGTTATAATATGCAATGGTGAAGTCCTTTTTGAAATGTCATTCCCTGGGGATCATTGAGCTCCCGTATCTGAATGTCTAACTGTCTGGGTAGTCCTCGGAAGTTTTCACCAATTATTTTCTTAAATAGGTTTTCTAAACTTTTTTTATCTCTCTTGCCTCTTAGAAATACCAATAATTCATAAATTCAGTCACTTTATGTAGTCTCAGATGTCTCAAAGTCTTTGCTCATTCTATTTCTGTTTTGTTTTTTCTTCTTTTTGTCTGATTGAATTATTTCAAAAGACATATTCATGTTCTCAGATTCTTTCTTCTGCTTGGCCTCATCTATTCTTGAAACATATTTTATTTTGCTATATCACTGTAGCAGCTACAACCCTTACTTTAGTAACATAAAACTACTACATTTCTTTTATATAAAAAGTCTTAGGCTAAGCTCTGATTTAATGGGCAAATTCTTCTGTGTGGGCTAGATTACTAAACACTTCAATAAAATCTGTTTCCAGGAAAAATGGGCCATCCGCTTTTATCAGCCAAGGTGTATCCTATAGAAGAGATCGTGTCAAGTAGAAGCTAACATTGAACATCCCACACTCTTCCTTCATTTAGGAAGAAAAATTTAGAAAAAGGAAACTTAACCTTTTGCCAGTAGGGCCTCCCACCCCAGTTAAACATGAAGCAACAGTAAATGTGATACTTCTTCTGTATTATATTTATGTCCTTCTGATGTTCATCATCCAAGACCAACCATCCCACAAACACAGACATTTAGACCAGTCATAATACCTCTTTCTCTTAAAAGGTCGCTTAGAATTCTAGGCATCATTGCACAGTACCCATTTCATCCACTCTCCCCATCCTGAGGCACCTTGGAGCTCAGAGTTTCACAAAGTGCACTTTGCTTATTCTTGTCCATTTTCCAGAAAGTTTCACTTCTATCTCCCTTTGTCTTATGGGAAGTCACTGTCCACTTATCCAAATCTTCTTTCCTACGGAACTGCCAAACAACCTTGGCTTGTTCCAGAAGGACCTCATGCAGAGGGCAGTCTTCCAGTCCTATTCAATTTCATCCTTCAAATGGCCCTTTACTTTAACTTTAATTGCTTTGTCAAAACTAACTTCAAGCCTCTCCTCAAGAGAAGTTACATTTAAGGAAGCTTCTTTCTGGTTGTGTCCCTAAAAACTTCCTTTAGTCTTCCTCTGTGGGGAGGCTTTGCCAAAATCAGTCACTGGGCTCGGTGCCTATGGCTCAAGCAGCTGAGGCGCCAGCCACATACACCTGAGCTGGCAGTTTCAAATCCAGCCCCCTGCCTGCCAAACAAGAATGACGGCAGCAACCAAAAAATAGCCGGACATTGTGGCGGGCCCCGTAGTCCCAGCTACTTGGGATGCAGAGGCAGGAGAATTGCTTGAGCCCAGGAGCTGGAGGTTGCTGTGAGCTGTGATAGCACAGCACTCTAGGCAGTGTGGCAGCTTGAGGCTCTGTCTCAAAACAAACCAAAAAAAGCAGTCACTGGTTTCTGAAGACTACCTGAACATTAGTCTGCAAAGTGAAAACCCCAAAATGGATATAAGGCACTATGTGACTTTGCACATTATCTGAGAATATAAGTGCCATTGAGCAATTTGTGAACCAAAGACATGGTAAGAAAAAATTCAAACTGTAAATTTCTCCCTGGGAGAAGAAATTTAGAAAGAAGTTTTAGAAAATAACCCAAGTCTAGGAATACTAGCTCATGACAGCTCACCTCCCATAGTCATGTATTTATGTTGTTTCATTGTGAAGGGTGGCTGTGAAAAACAGGAAGAATGAGAATGCAAGTAGAAAATTCAATTCTAGTAAATAAAAAGCTAGAGAGGCAGAAAGAAAATAATGTGGCAACACCAAGTAAAAAGAAGTCTCCCCTCCCACTTTCACAAAGCCAGAGTGAGCTTGTTGTGTGTCTTCTAATTCTGAACAGCATGTATGGATCTCTGTAAGCCTAAACAGCAAATGACTAGCAATTAGCAAATGAAAAGTGCCCCCTTAGAATCAAGTGTATCCACATAGGGTCAGAAGAGATCAAACTTTCACTCCTCGCAGATGACATGATTGTATATCTGGAAAACACCAGGGATTCTACTACAAAACTTTTAGAAGTGATCAAGGAATACAGCAATGTCTCAGGCTACAAAATCAACACCCATAAATCTGTAGCCTTTGTATATGAAAAAACAGTCAAGGACTCTATTCCTTTCACAGTAGTGCCAAAGAAGATGAAATATTTGGGAGTTTACCTAACAAAAGATGTGAAAGATCTCTATAAAGAGAACTATGAAACTTTAAGAAAAGAAATAGCTGAAAATGTTAAAAAAAAAAAAAAAAGAAAAATCTTCCATGCTCATGGCTGGGAAGAACCAACATTGTTAAAATGTCTATATTACCCAAAGCAATATATAATTTTAATGCAATTCCTATCAAAGCTCCATTGTCATATTTTAAAGATCTCAAAAAAATAATACTTCGTTTTATATGGAATCAGAAAAAACCTTGACTAGCCAAGACATTACTCAGAAATAAAAACAAAGCAGGAGCAATCATGCTACCAGACCTGAGACTCTACTATAAATTGATAGTGATCAAAACAGCATGGTATTGGCACAAAAACAGAGAGGTAGATGTTTGGAACAGAATGGAGAACCAAGAGATGAATCCAGCTACTTACTGTTATTTGATCTTTGACAAGCCAATTAAAAACATTCAGTGGGGAAAAGACTCCCTATTTAACAAATGGTGCTGGGTGAACTGGCAGGCGACCTGTAGAAGACTAAAACTGGACCCACACCTCTCACCATTAACTAAGGTAGACTCTCACTGGAATAAAGATTTAAACTTAAGACATGAAACTATTAAAATATTAGAAGAAAGTGCAGGCAAAACTCTTGAAGGAATTGGCTTGGGTGAATATTTTATGAGGAGGACTCCCCAGGCAATTGAAGCAGTATCAAAAATACACTACTGGGACCTGATCAAATTAAAAAGCTTCTGTATAGCTAAGAACATAAGTAAGCATAGCAAGCAGACAGCCCTCAGTATGGGAGAAAATATTTGTAAGTTATACCTCCGACAAAGGTTTGATAACCAGAATCCACAGAGAACTCCAACATATTAGCAGGAAAAGAACAAGTGATCCCATCTCAGGGTGGGCAAAGGACTTGAAGAGAAACTTCTCTAAAGAAGACAGGCGCACGGCCTACAGATACATGAAAAAATGCTCACCATCCTTAATCATCAGAGAAATGCAAATCAAAACTACCTTGAGATATCAACTAACTCCAGTAAGATTAGCCCACATGATAAAATCCCAAAACCAGAGATGTTGGCATGGATGTAGAGAAAAGGGAACACTTTTACACTGCTGGTGGGAATGCACACTAATACGTTCCTCTTGGAAGGATGTTTGGAGAGTACTTAGAGATCTAAAAATAGGCCTTCCATTCAACCCTATAGTTCCTTTACTAGGTATATACCCAGAAGACCAAAAATCACACTACAACAAAGACATCTGTACCAGAATGTTTATTGCAGCCCAATTCATAATTGCTAAGTCATGGAAGAAGCCCAGGTGCCCATCGACCCAAAAATGGATTAATAAACTGTGGTACATGTACACCATGGAATATTATGCAGCCTTGAAGAAAGATGGAGACTTTACCTCTTTCATGTTTACATGGATGGAGCTGGAACATATTCTTCTTAGCAAAGCATCTCATGAATGGAAGAAAAAAATCCAATGTACTCAGCCCTACTATGAAGCTAATTTAAAGGTTTCATATGAAGGCTATAACCCAACTATAGCACAAGAATATGGGAAGGGAGGGGAGGCGGGAGGTTGGAGTGGAGGAAGGTTAATAGGTGGGGCCATGCCTGTGGTCGATTCCTACATACATCATTCACGAGTAAAATCCTGGAAGCCTCCTCTTCAACAGAGGCAGACTGTGAAGATAGCCAACCACAGACCACCTACACTTGTGAGCCAAAAGAAAGTTTGAAGTTTTTATTATTCAGGAAACAGCAAAAAAAAATTCCTAATATGGTTTTCTTTTAGCATCACTGAATAAGTGCTTCTGACCTAATGCTGCTCTACCTTTGCCTATTACTGATTATACTAATCAGATGTGTGTTTTCCAGAAATATCATCAAGCCACACACAAAAAAGATGGTTCCAGTCCTCTGTATCACTTTCCCTCCAGAGAAACCCTAACTGCCCCCTTCTATCATCACCCGATTCAGCAGGAAGCAGTTAGATCGAGTCTTCGCCCCTTTTCCCTAACAGCAGTTGGGGTTTCTACTTGGAGAGGGAGAATTGATGCAGGACATTTGGCACCCTGGCCAGCTCAGTGGAGCTGGCAGACCTGCCGCCGCCTCCTTGGTGGTGTCTGTGCTGCGGCAGCCAACTGAAGAACCAGCAGGCTCGATGACTGGCAAGGAGGGGGACCTCCAATCCCCACCGGAAGCTCCAATAGCCAAAAAAGGCTGGACAACTGCCAAGGAGTCACCTGTGTCTTGGTGTCCTCTTCACTTTGCACTTGAGACTAAATGTGGAACCCCCATTCCCTATGCCTAGGTCAGTTTCATGTGAATTTCCTGGGCTTCAATTTCATGAATGGACTGTGTCCATTCATTGATGCATTCATTCACTTTGCCCCGGAGGGGACTGTGCTCGTTCGTTGATACATTCATTCACCTTCCAAAAAAATAAATAAATAAATTTTAAAAAAATAAAATAAATAAATAAAAAGAAAAAGAAAAATGCCCCCTTAGAATCTCTGTGTTCCCTCTTAGCTCTCTCATGGATCTCTGTAAGCCTAAATCTCTGTGCTCCCTCTTAGATCTCTTAGAAGAGATCTCCCCCTTAGAATTCCAGTGCTCCCTCTTAGATCTCTTATGGATCTCTGTAAGCCTTAGAATCTCTGTGCTCCCTCTTTGATCTTTTATGGATCTCTATAAGCCTAAATCAGCAAGTGATTAGCAATTAGCAAATGAAAAGTGCCCCCTTAGAATCAGGAAAGCAGGGCCAACTACAGCATGAGTGTTAAAAAAAGTAGGTTACAAAGTTAAGAAAAATTTAGTGAAAGAACTTCCTATTTCTTCAGCCACCCTAAATAAAAAATGTAATCAGAAAGCACAAACTGGGTGGGATGCAGGATAGAGAAAGAAAATGTATCGTCTTCATGTACCAGCCACTGATGGAAAGTTGAATATTGAGAGTTTTGTTGATTAAATTTATTAATATAATTCTGTGCCAGCAGTACACATAATAAATATGTTTAGGGAAAGAGCAGTATTTGATTTAGTGAGTTCTAGCATGCTAAATAAAGACAATTTATAAAACGCCTAATCCTCCAGGCCAGCAACATGTACAAATGTTACAGGGACAACATTTATACACTTCAGGAAGATATACAGCAGTTATGTATAAATGCTTTCTCCTCCCCCATGGAAAACATCAGAACCACAAGAACTATCTTATTATAATGAAAGCTTAAATGAAAATTGTGCACCAGTTCTAAGATATTAAATACCAAAACGGATGAAATGGTATATCGTCAGGGTCTCTACAATTCTCTCTTTCTGGAATTTTGCAAGTGGTACATAGATCTCTCCCAGCCTCATGAATTTCTAAATGTTGAATAATAAAAAGTAGAAAAGGGGATCCTATCATCTATAACTATTTATTGAGCCTATACCAAGCGTTAGCATTATGCTAGGTGTTTGAGGGGATATAAAAATAGCAAAACATTTGACTCTTGTTCTCAATGATTTTATAATCCAATATAAACTCATATGGAATATGATGGCAACACATCACACACATGGTATCAACAAGTAAAAGATAGTTCATATTGTGTTCCTTCCATTCTCAGATACTGCTAATGATAACTCACATTGATTTCTCAGAAAACAAATTATTAAGGGGAAAAAAAGCAACATTTTAAACATTCACAATATTTGAAAGAGGCATCTTAATTCCAAAAACATTACATTGTGAAAAGCATGTCCATCCTACAATCAATGAATTATTATAACTAAGAAATATGTTACATAATGCATGCTTCAACTTTAGGGAAAAGAGAGATCAAAATGAGAAGCATTACTGTTTGCCTTTCAATGTCTAGTTCACAGTTAGGATTGTCCATCTCACACACTTAGTATTCCCCAGAACTTCACATAAAACCCCAGCTTCTCAAGTGGATCGTAAGCCTCCCAGCAGCAGTGTCTTATAGAAGTGGTTCTCAAACTTTGCTACAAATGAGACTAACCTTAGGGGATTTTGAAATTGCAATACCCAGGAAACAAGAACCTCTAGACCACAGAGTGAGTGGGGAACACAGACCTCAATGCTGTATTTTGTCACTCATCCTGAGAGATTCCAGTGTAAAAACCCAGCAATTAAAACCTTTTTTCTAACACCAATCTCTATCATATTTTCTGAATAAATGTTTTTGGTCAATGATATTTTTTGAGCAATTGCAGATAGAGTTTAATTATTCCATCTCTCATGTTTATTTTTTTCCCTTTGAAGTTCCTAACTGAGAAAACTTCACACACAAGACAATAACCAAATGGGAAATAATTCACCTATTTCCAAGAAGCAGAGAAAGTATCCCATAGCCATTCATGAAAGACTCATAAATAAAAGCTAGATTAGAAACTTTAGCTTAAGCCTTGGAGACCATATGGCCCGTGTTATGGTTTTCTTTTACTATATAATAGGCCACCATAAAAATATAAAGGCTTAAAAAAAATCTATCATTTGTTTCACTCACTCATGTGCAATTTGGGCAGAGCCCAGCAAGGACAGCCTGTCTCTTTCCACACAGCATTATCTGGGACAGAGAATCCACCTCCATTTGGCTCATTCACATGAGTGGCAAGCTGGTGTTGGGTGTTGGCTGGGTGCTCAGCCAGCACAATTGTCCCAGGGACCTGGTTTCTCTTCCTATAGGCCTCACCATGGAGTCTGTTTCAGCTTCATTATAGCATAGCAGATGGGTTTCAAGAATTAGTATTCTAAGAGACTGGGAGTTGTGGCTATCTTTTCAGGCATGGGCCTGGAAAATGGTCATTTCCATCATGTTTTATTGATCAAGCAATTGGACTCTAAGCAGTCAAGTTAATCATTCCTTCAAATTGAGGGGTGGTTCTCTAAAAGGTCATTGGAGGATATGACTCACCAAGAAAGAAAGCAGGAACATCTCTTTTCTATTTTCCTAAGAGTAAAAGGAATAACAAAGACAAAGTAGTGTCAAGAGAATCCTGAAGATGGTTCAGGCAGAGGGACAGTTACACGTTAAGAGACTGACAGCTGGTACAAAGTAGGATAGAAGAAAGCATATGGAGTCCAGCATAACTGGGTCATAGGCAAATTAATCCCCCACTACATTTGTGTTTGAGGGATGTGAAAACCAGATATGGTAGCATGAGAAGGGCTGGAAATTGAGTGAGGACAAAGATATTGCCTACCCATCAATTGCCTCATGCCCAAAATTAGGGTCTAGGAGAACAACTTCAGGTAGAAGGTAAGAAAGAAAAGAAGAGAGAGAGAGGGAGGGAGGGAAGGAGGGAGGAAGAAAGGAAGGAAGGAAGGAAGGAAGAAGGAAGGAAGGAAGGAGGAAGGAAGGAAGGAAGGAAGGAAGGAAGGAAGGAAGGAAGGAAGGAAGGAAGGAAGGAGACTTTTAGATAAGATAAACTTAAAGTCATAACTTTAAGAATAATCAAAACATTTAAAAAATAAAAAAAAATCCGTGACTCCTAAGTCAAATTCAAAAAGGTAAAGACTGCTTATTCTGTAATTCACAGAATAATAATAACCACAGCCAATGTATTATTAAAATCTTGACTACACTGCATTCAGGGTTCTACTTGTGATACAACAGGGTCATTTATCTCACACAAAATATAACTGACTTCAGTGAATTCCCATCACCCAGTTCTTATTATTTTTGTAATCTACTAAATTAGTCCATTTTTTTCAATGTTTCCTTATTTATGACTATTAAGGATACTTCAAAATGCCACAACCCTCCACAATCAATCTGAAAGGACTGTTTTACCATCATTAATATTGGTCACACTCTCAGATGCAAAAAGAAATTAAAATTGCTCTTGTTAGAGAACACGCCACAAGGAAAGACAGCAGAGTTCAGCTTTGGAAGTTGTGGATGTGGGGACACAGGCCTTGAAGTCCAGTACCCATCTGCTACCTACCAGAGGAACCCTGGAGGTTACTTATTCTCCTAGAAGCTTTATTTTCATCATTGAATATGGGGTATTAGTAATGTCTGCCTTATTTAGTGTGCCAATTTGTCATTAAAAATAACAAAAATGGTTTTTTAAATCATTTTACTATGGTTATCACAACACAAAAAGTTCATTTGTATTTTGAAATTTAAGTGAAAAAAAGGGAGTTTCTCTAGAGTTGGTTTTGAAGCAGAAATCTATAGAGTAGAGTTAGTACTTGAGATTAAGAGGCTGGACTTTGTAATCAGGTGAACTGGGTTCTGATGTGAGGCTTGCCATTCATTATTTGTATGTCATTGGGAAAATATTTTAATATTTCTGATGATCTGTTTCTTATCTATAAAGTGGATATAATAGTGTCATACATTGTGATGGTCAAAAAACAAAATACATGTATTTTCCCAGGACTAAGAAGAAGAATAAGAACAGGGTAATGTTAAGAGAATCTTGAAGGTATCTGGCACATGATAATTCCTTAATAGCTAGTAGCTAAGATTATTATCAATAATTCATGTTATAACAAAAAATACATCCTTTCCTCTTCCTTCCAGCTCCCAATTAAATTTAAAATGCATTTTAGTAATAACAGAAATAAGAAAGGGAAAACTGGAGTATAATTTATTAGATATGTGCATGTATGTATGTATACACACAGGTGGAGGCAGAGAGACGTTCGGATTTGCTAGTCACTGGGGAATACAAATTAAAACTATAATGAGAGACCACAACATAATTAAGAGAATGTCTAAAATGAGAAAGACAATGAAAAAAAGAAACAAAACCCACCACATGTCAGCAAGAATATGGAATGATCAGAACTGTCATCCACTGCTTTGGGGAAGTAAATTGGTAGATACGGTTTGGGAAACTGGAAGTATGCAAACCCTATGCATTCTCTATCACCGAGAAATGTTGCTGCTAGGTATACTCCCAAGAGAGATGCATATGTGTACTCACCAAAAGACATGTACAGAAGTCTTCATAGTAGCACTATTCAACATAGGCCAAAACTGGGAAGCACACAAATGCCTATAAACTGAAAAATCGATACAGAAAATGTAGCATATTCCCCAAATAGAGAACTATAAAAAAGAGAGAATGAACTAACTACCACAACATACAAAAATATGGGTGAATTGCACAAGTTAACTTTGAAGGAAGGAAAAAATTCAGAAACAGAGGAAAACATATACTACAATTTCATACTTATAAAGTCCAAAATAGGTTAAAATATTCTATGGTATTATCAATCAGGATGAACCTAGTTCTTCAATAAATGGTTCTTCTTAAGTTCCAGCCCTCAAAACCTCAGGCCACAGAAAAACAGTTGAAGCAAAATACCAATTCCTAAAACTCTAGTTCAGAAAAAAATGTAAGCAGATGTGCAAGGGAGAAGGTCAAGAAGTATTCATAAAGAGTGCGTTAGAGCAAAGAGAAATTCTGGTCAAGCTTCACACACTAAATGGAAGCTAGCTCAATCACCATGAGAATCATATAAACAGACTAAAGACAAAAAATTAAAAAGAAGAGAGAAGAAGAAATGAAGAAATAGCTCGGTGCCTGTGGCTCAATGGGCTAAGGCACCAGCCATGTACACCTGAGCTGGTGGGTTCGAATCCAGCCCGGACCCGCCAAACAACAATGACGGCTGCAAC
Source organism: Perodicticus potto (assembly GCA_963574655.1). Taxonomy (NCBI): domain Eukaryota; kingdom Metazoa; phylum Chordata; class Mammalia; order Primates; family Lorisidae; genus Perodicticus; species Perodicticus potto. The sequence continues at coordinate 11,226 of CAUYRH010029906.1, forward strand.
CAAAACATGGCCGGGCGTTGTGGCGGGCGCCTGTAGTCCCAGCTACTTGGGAGGCGGAGGCAGGAGACTCGCTTGAGCCCAGGAATTGGAGGTTGCTATGAGCTGTGAAGCCACAG